>JAPQNM010000559.1:115000-137500 GCA_029783475.1 Metacarcinus magister
GGCTTGAAACACTAAACTAGTCAGCCTATTGAAAAGGAGGATGAAAGGTGATCACATAGAAATGTTTAACATATTCAAAGGATTTGATAACATCAATGGAAAAATTTCTTCACAATCAAACAAATATAACAAGAACATGAAAGTTTCAAAATGATCGGTAAAAGAGTCTTGACAAATAAAGCCAAGTACTTCTCCAATCGGGTCGGTCACGAAAGTAGTTAGTATAGAACAATGGACCTCAGTAGGTATAAGTGGAACTTGCCATGAAGCTTGAGAAAAAGAATACATAAGAAAATAATTTGTTTAAAGTATTTTCATGAGTTGTACACATGCTATGTGAATTTGACACTCTAAGTCTAAAGGAATCTGTTGCTGCCAACATGGGAGTGACTCCACTATTCGAGGTGGAGAGGTCTCCCACCACATCGACAAACTGACTGAAGTAAGGGTCTTTTAAGTACCGTATTTGCCGGCGTCAAGGGCGCACACGAATTTTAAAGCGCAATTTTTTGAGAAACAAAGAATACACATGAAACTAAGGTCTCAGCACTTTGGTGTATCAGACTTGGAAGAATTAGAAAGGGCAGAAGAGAAAATTAAGCGGGTTGGTATAAACCATGGTGGAAAAGAATGGGTATGGAAAGGGAGGACATTTAAATCAGGATGGGGGGGGGGTGAGAGAAGGGAATGCTTAAAAAAAGAAAGTGGCCGTGGTTGTCGTGGATGGGAGGAGACACTACTTTGAAGAGCTTGTGGAATAGTGATCTTAGAGGTGGAAAACTGGTGTAGTCTGACATAACTTCGGAGGGAAAGGAGGGTGCGGCGTCGGGAAAGTCTTTCTACTGGGGAAGATTGAAAGGCGCCGAGAGCGAGGCGTAATCCTAAGTGATGGATAGGGTCAAGTGAGGTTAAGAGAGTGACATAAGCTGAAGAGTATATATGGCATCCGTAATCAAGATTGGAGAGTATTAAGGAAACATGTAGATGGAGAAGTGTTTTCCTATCCGCACTACAAGATATATGGGAAAGAGTTTTTAGAAATTGGAGACGTCGAAAAGCATTTTGTTTTATGGTTACAATGTGTTCTTTCCAGGTAAGTTTATGGTCGAAAATGAGGCCAAGGAATTTGCCAGTGGAGTGGGATTCAAATTGAGTTTCATAGAGATAAAGCAAGGGTGCAATTACTTTGTGGGAGCGGGTGAACAGAATTGAATAGAATTTAGTAGCTGAAAATTTGAAACCATGATTAGTGGCCCAATAAGAAATATTCAATATGGCATATCATATAACCTGTTGAGGTTTAGATAGCAAGATCATCTACATAGAGGGATGATCTTACACCTATTGGTAATAAAGATATAATGTTATTAATGGCAATAAGGAATAGAGTGGTGCTAAGAACGCATCCTTGAGGGACACTTTCATATTGAGTATAAGAGGAAAAGACGGATGAGACAACCTTTTTTTCTATATCATTAACCGTTGGCACCAGTAGGCTTATGGAGGCACAGATGGACTTGCCTCGCCTGTTATTTGGCGTAGGTTTTATAATTTTTATAGTGACGCCTCGAATGTTTACGTTCTCTCTTGAATATGTTGAGAACGTGTGAGGCTTATTACTGCTACAGCCTCAGATGCATATTAACGTTGTAAGTCCCGTCTGAGGATAATATGGCAGCAATTTGGGTAGTCTTTGGCCACTCGGCGGTGATATTAAATATTGAAAAGTGGTCAGCGGATATCGGGGATTCGAACCCGGGACCTAGGCTCCCACGCCCGAACGCTAACCACTGCACCACCGCTTCCCCATCACGAAAGGCTCGATTATGAAGGAAAGATTGGATAAATACACTCATATTACCAATAATTTTGAGGGAGGATACCTGATGGAGCACATAATATCTCCAGTTAGTATCGTAAGCTTTCTCTAAATCGAAGAATACTGCGAGAACTGACTGTTTATGGGCAAAATCTATTACTATATAAGTTTCTACATGTTCTACTGGGTCTGTAGTAGTTCTAGCTCGTCAAAATCGTCAAAAAAATGAAGACAGAAATGCTAGAGATGCTGCTGTGGTGAAAATACTTGACACTTTGAAGAATCCGATGCCGGAAGTGACAAGTACGGATATGAAAAATAAATTACACACACTGCGATCACAATATCGACGTGAGTTGAGGCTTATGAAGGAGTCCACTAAATTAGGTGCTGGAGCAGAGCAAATACATAAGCCTAAACTCTGGTGCTCCGATGCATTTGCATTCATGAATGATGGCCAAGAAATCCGAGACTCCATCTCCACCCTGGATTTTAATGAGGTAAGAAAACATATCAAGGTATAAAAAAAAAACTAAATGTAGTCATTACAATTTGGTGCAAACAACTCTACCTTCATTTGCCTTGTTTTGTTTAGAGTAATGTACTAATTAGTGTAAAATGACACCCACCTCAGATTTTTTACAATTGGAGGTTTGATTATTGAACGAACGTTAAGGCAAATTTTATATCAGATTTTATTTTATTTCATTCTCAGGGTTTGGACAACATAGATGCGGCCTCTCCAGCCCTAGAAAACAACATAGAATCGTCCAGCGGCAACATGCATGCCGACCCTAAACCTTCCCTGCTTCCCTCAGTGACACCGCCTCCTATCCTTTCTCCGACCCCCTCACTGCCGTCAGCTTCTTCCCCTTCTCAAACACCATCTACTACACTAAATTATTCTACTTTCCCACCTGCTTCTGGTCCAGGGAAGCGCAAGAAGAAAGTAAATAAAGTAAATGATTTGATACAAGTTGCTTTAACAAAACTAGATTCTGAGAAGCATGATTCATTTATGGCATTTGGTGTGTTTGTAGGCAGAAAACTGAAGAACATGGACAAGTTTCAAGGAACAATTGCTGAGAAAATTATCCATGATGCCTTATTCATGGGCACTCTAAATAGACTTACTGAAAATCACCACACCACAGGGGGAGGCGGTGGTACAGTGGTCAGCGTTCGGGCATGACAACTTAGGGTCCCGGGTTCGATCCCCCGATATCCGCTAGCCACTTTTCATTATTTGATATCACCGCCGAGTGGCCAAAGACTACCCAAATTGCTGCCATACTGTCCTCAGACGGGACTTACAATGTTATATGCATTTGAGGCCTTAGCAGCGATTAGCCTCTCTTCGTTCTCAACATATTCAAGCGAGAACGTAAACTTTCGAAGCGTCACTATAAAAATTTTAAAACCTACGCCAAATAACAGGCAGAGACAAATCCATCTGTGCCTCTATAAAAAAAAAAAAAAAAAAAAAAAAAAGCCTACTGGCGCCAATGGTTTATGATACAGAAGAAAAAAACAACATTGCTAACTAGTCGGGTTAATGGACATAGTATACATTTCTTTTTTTTCTTTTTACACTTACATTATTTTCAGATACATAAAAACACTCATGAAATATGTTTGTAAGGAAGTAAATTAATAAGGTTAATAAACTTATGTACAGATCATGCATTGTAATCTTAATTATTTTCCTTAATGTAGTCATCCTTGAGTACATCATAGATGGCCTGACAAGTCTCAGGAACTATGCTGCTCAGGCTTGTTCTCGATATCCGAGTCAAGTACTGCAGTCTTGTGAAAGAGCAGCCTGTTGCAAGGAACAGAAGTGTCGCTTCCAGTCTGGCTCCTGCTGAAACACTTTGTCGCATTGTTGTGTCCTGCCGCTCAATCAGAGGTCTTATTTTGTTCAATAAGGTATGGAACACAGTCAAAGGCAGTTTTGTGTAGTTTTGAAAGTCCATATAATCTTCTGTAGCTAATTCTTGAAATATCTGTTGGTAGCTGCCCAATGTTTGCCTACGAAGAAGCCACTGCTTTGCCCATATTCTTCTTTTCTTCCTAGCTTCCTTCTTTTTAATGGCACATGCCAGCACAAGTGCCCAAAGAGCATTGGTGTTGCGTGACATTCCCGTCTCTCAGCTTTTGATGAACTGAGCGCGCGGCGCGGCTGCCGCGTGTCCCACCAAGGAGATGAGTCACCGTTTGAACACAGGAGCGAACAAAGGCGCGCGCTTTCCACTCTCGCGCCATGACACCCAGACTCATAAGACGCGCAGTGTGACATGGCCTTAAGAGCCACATAAGGCGTGCATTTACCATTATTTCCAAGAGTTTACATAAGAAGCTGGTGAAAGCCCGTAATCTTGCGGGAGATTACCAGATTTTTTAGGTTTGAGGAAAGGAAAAACAAGGGCTTCTCGCCATGTAGTGAGAAAATCTCCCTTCATCCAGATTTTATAAAAAAATTGTTGGTAGGTGTTTAAGTATAAGTTTATGTTTATGCATTGATATCAAAACCTTTACAGGTATTATGGCAGGACTTGAGAGCTGATGTTAATTCAAGGAAGGAAAAAGGAGCATTATAAGATTCTGTGGATGTTAAAGTGAAGGTGATAAGGTTTAGTTCAGCCATCAATTTAATATTAGTGAACTGTGTAGGGAGGTGAGATCCACTACTGATTTTGCTAAAGAATGTGCCTAGCTCATTAGCTACCAGTAATGGATCGGCAATGTGTTCATCATTTATATGTTATATAGGTGCTGAAGAGGGTGGAAGTTTGCCAGAGAGTTTGTGTATTCGTCTCCATATAGTTGAACTGGGTAAGCTTGATGTTTAAGAGGAGACGTAACTGCACCAGCTTAGGTTTTTTTTATATGCTTATTGTTTTTTTTCTAAAAACAACAGATCTTTTGAAAAATGTAAAAGCTGAGAGGTGTCCAGGTGTGTTGCGTTTGCGGCGAAAACTGCACCAAGCAGCACGCTTTACACATAAAGCTCTGGCGCAGTCCAAGAAACACACTTGGATGTAAAAGGTCTAGACTCTAGAGGTACGGGGAATCGAAGTTAATGCAGCACTCAAAACAGTTACAGAAAAAGTAGGTTAGCATGTCTAGAGTGGTAAAGAATGATGATGGATGTAAGAGAAGATTTGAAAGTGAGGTGAAAGAATGCCAGTCAACTCTTTTAAAACACCAACGGGGCGATTAGGGGTTGGCGAGGTGGGAGAGTAAAATAAGAAAATGATCACTAAAAGGATATTGGTCTGGAACTGACCAGTGAAAATACAGACGGAGAGGAGGGGTGCATATGAATAAATCTAGACAAGAAAAGGATTGAGTTCTTGTATCAAAATGTGTAGGACGGTCTGAGTTGAGAATAGAAAGGTTAGAGGTAGACAGGTAACGCTCAAGGGAGCCACCACGGGAATTCACTACTGAATCCCCCCATAGCGTATGTCGACCTTTAAAGTCGCCGACTATCATCAAAGGGAAGATAGGAGATTAGGTCGTGGAGGTTATCAAAATCGATAGGATGGGAAGGTAAGAAATAACCAAAAACAAGGGTGGTAATCCAACGTTGAAGGATGATTCGTAACCGTACAAGGAATAGTAGTTTCAATGTTGAGGTAAGTATATGGTGTCTTATGATTGATAATAATTGAAGAAGCAGCAATATAATTGAGAGAATGGATTGGTGTGGGTGGTTGAACCAAAAAGGTTTCTTGAAGGCATATAACATGAGGTGCATAGACAGAAAGTAGACAGCAGAGGTCATTTCTATGGGAACGGAAACCACGGATATTCCAGTGGGGAATGGACATCGTTGAATAATGAAAGAAAGAAAATTAACGAGTTGTGATAATGGTAGGGATAGGAGTAATGGGATCAAGATAGGTGGAGGGATCAGAAGTAGGAGTTATAGAAGTAAGGGCAGTATCTATGCAGGAGGGATTTTGGATATAAGAATTATGTAACAGGGATTCACGAGAGACTCCAGGAGGTAAAGGATAGTCAGGAGGAGATTTTCTAGTAGATGTAGCTGAGAGAGTGGAAGGTGAATAATGGGAAAAGGATGATGGGGAAGGAGGGGAAGATGGTAAAGGAGTAGGAGGAACACATAGGAAAAACAAACAGCAACAGACCTGCTGGCTCTAACGAGGCTGTTTGTGATGGAGACTATACTATCTAATCTAGAGTGAAGGATACAGGATAGTAAGGGTGAAGGCTTCTCCCACCTGCCATGGCTGGCAGGAAAGTAAAACGAACCATGCAATATGAAAAAAATTGCATGGAAATGTTTTACAGTAAAGACAAGACTATCACTACTGTCACTACCACTAATACTACCACTAATTCCTGGCAAGTGATGTCAGGCCACTAGCGACGTCGTCAGAATCGACATTTCGTAAGATAGGTACATCAGGAAGAACTTACTCAAAGTTTGCTACGTTAACGGATTGTATTTTATTTGTGGATTGGCTTCTAAATATTTGTCAAGTCTGTTTTTGAACGTAGTAATTGTTTTACTGTCGACGACATTGGCGAGCAGAGAGTTCCAAACGTTAACGACCCGATTGAAAAAGAAGTGCTTGGCTTCGTTTGATGAGAATCTTCTACCAGTAATCTTAAAACTGTTAAGACTTCTTGTTATATTTCATCGATCAAAAGTAAGGTAATCTTCTGCATTGATATTGTCAAATCCTTTGATTATCTTGAACATTTCTATCAAATTCCCTTGCATCCTTCGTGTTGATAAGCTGAATAAGTAAGTTATTTAAGCCTTTCTTCATAAGGTTTATTTTTCAGCCTTGAAATATTTTTTTTTATTCTTCGCTGGACTCTTTCCAGTTTGTCAATGTCCTTTCTGTAATATGGGGACCAAAACTGTATGTAGTACTCAAGATGGTGTCGAACTAGTGAATTATGAAGTTTTAATATGACTTTCTGATTTATTTTCGAAAGTACGCCCAATAAAGCCGACCAGTTTGTTAGCAGTTTTAACTGCCTCTGAGCAATGCTGATTGAGTTTTAAATCGTTTGATTTTGTAATTCTCAGATCTTTTTCCTTATTTACTGCAGAAAGTAGTTTTCCATTCATTGAATACTGAACGTGATCATTGTTTCTTCCGATGTGTAGTACCCTGCATTTATCAACGGTAAATTTCATTTGCCATTTATTGGTCCAAGACGTTAGTCGATTTAGGTCTGATTCTCTGTCAATTGTCGTAGTTACTTTACTGGCAATGTTCGTATCACCAGCGAATTTCGATATCCCATCGTCTATGTCATTAACATATATCAAGAACAAGACAGGCCCAAACACTGAATCCTAAAGGAGGAGGAGAAGTAGGGGGAGGGGGTATAGGAGTGGAAGGAATAACCATAGAGGAGGAGGAGAAGTAGGGGGAGGGGGTATATAGTGGAAGGAAATTCATTGAGTGGTTGATGAACTTCTGCTGAAACACAGAGGATGTTCTCGGAGATGGTTTGTGGTGAGATAGAGGATGGGAAAGGGAGTGAGATATCAATGAAAATTTTTGCTATAAAAGCTTTAATGTCAGAGATGATCTGACCAGGAGAAAGATGAGATGAGAGAGTGGGAGTAAAGGTTTTCTTGACCAGAGGCTGTAAGGAAAAGGTTTAAGTGATTAAAGAAGTAGGATCAGTAGAAGGTTTTGGAGGGGAAGCACTGGAGCGATGTTTGGTGTTTGGTACACGAATACGACGTGGAAGGGGGTAAGGTTTGAAGTTGAAGGAGTAGAGGTTGGGGTATCTGAGTTTAATAGAGAAAAATTGTTATTCACTGGCACTGAAGTAACTACAGGGTGGGTGAGATAAGGGGAAGAGGTAATTGTGCAAGATGAAGGAACAAGAGGAGTGGGAGAGGAAGATATATGAATGGAAGAAAGATGGGATATAGTAGGAGGAAATTTAGTGTTAGCCGTGGTCTGTGGAGATGCGCTGAGATAGAGGAACCTGAAGGAAGTCACTGAGACTTCTTGTCTAGCTTCTTTGAGTGTACGGCCATGTTTGAAGTGGAGGGCAGTAACCTCCGATTCGAATTTGTATTTGTGAATAGGGCAGCCTCGGGAGAAGACATTATGTTGTTCGGTGCAGTTTGCACAAATCTGTATTGTTGAAGAGCAGTTTATACGGATATGGCCAGGTGTGGCACAAAAAGGGCAACGTGCAGTGGATCTACAGTATTTTGTTGGATGTCTAAATCTCCAGCAGTTTTGGCACTGTCGTGAGGGAGGAATGTAATGTTTAACCTTATAGAAGGCCCCACCAATGTATTCCCTGTCTGGAAGATCTTGTCCTTTGAATTTAATTCTTGCAATATTTACTTGGTATTTGCGATGGCCTCGAGGATTAATGGTAAAGCAGGACACATGAACGATATCATGTTCGTCTGCAATCTGTTCAAAAAGATCAAGAGAACAGTCAGACCAACTGATTTCACTGGGAGTGAGAAAGGTATCAGTACGTGTTGAGTTGAGTATCAGGGGACGGTGGAAATGGTTTCCCATCAAGGTCTTTTAGAGGAAGCATTGCTTCAGCTTGGGATTCTGAGTTAACAATGACTATGCGAGATCTGCCAGACCGTGTGTGGAAGATTACCCTTCCCACTTGTCTTTGGATGCATTTCTGGAATTGAATTTTTTTTTTTTTTTTTTTTTTGTATGGAGCATGAACAAAGATATGGAAGTATTTGTTCCATCGGCGAAGACCAAAAAGACTGGATAAAGGAAGGTGATTAGTAGTAGTGGTGGGCGTGGGCGAGAGGAAGAGGGGACGGTTTAGATTATAGAAGAGAAAGAGGCCAGGTTTGACATTGATGGGTTTTTCTCTGTACTGCTGATAAAATAAATAGCCGCAAATTACCCCTTGTGAAATCACACAGTACAAGTGATGTACATGAAAAGCAACGTGTCAAAATGAATGAGGAAAGAAAAGATAAAGGAGCAAGCAATGTCTAGTTTTCTATACTGTGGGAGCAGGAATAGTAAGACCAGAGAAGCAATATATAGCAAAGTAGGTAACAAAAAGAAAAAGAAGGCTTGCAAAGATTGTGTCTAGGAAAAAAAGATCTATTGGTTGAGGATGAATTAAAATAATCCTGTAGAGTCGAGACAAACTCTCCCACCCCCTCTATCCAACGTTTGGAAATAAGATGAGGCTAAGTGAATCAAAATAATAATAATTGTAAGAAAATGCAAGTCTGGTGCATCATGTGACACTTTCCACAATTTCACTCTTCCTCACCTTGCCTCACATACACAAAATGTTTTCCAGATATTTATTTTTCCTGTCGTTTGTTTTGGTTTGTTTTCCTCATGCTATTCCACAACAATCATCACCACTTCCACTTACCCAGGGTTTGAAAGTGCTGATGCTCCACTCCTCTTCACGAATCATTGGCACCACGTAGACCGTTACAGCAAACTCTGTGGAGTTGAGTAAATTTCCAGCCCACACATCGGCGCTGAAGTTACCAGTCTTGGGAGGAGTGTAAGATGTATGATATGTCATCCCTCCATCAGGAACCACTGATGATGGTAGAAATTATGTGATAAATAAATATAACAATGCAACTCGGAAAACAAAAGACAGCATAATGACATTTCGAGTAGAGCAACAGGCTTATAAGGGTTCAGTTTGAGTGTTTCCTATGAAAGGTATTCAGTTATTAAATATATGGGTGGTCAGTTTCTCATGAACTTAGATTCTTTTGATGTCCACTGCTCTCTAGATCAGGCTTGTGGAAGCAATCCTATGGTGACATCACGGCGAGATGCAGACATCCGCCGATACTTTGAAGAGCTATTGCAAATGATGATATGAAAAGTGGAGAAGTTATATCTGTACACCAATTTCAGAAGGTAGATGGCATACTGGCACCAAGGGTAGAGGAAACAATACTTACTCTGATATCAAATTAAGCACTTAACCGAAATTGATATGAAAGAAGAGGGCCTTGGTAAGGCCTGTCACTATCACACTTACCATCTATGTAATTCCAGGCTTCCGTATCATCTCCATCATGCACCGTAATCCTAAGCGAGATTGGTCCTCCCTGTAATGAATTTGAAGGAATTGTGACAAAAATTGACATAGTGCTCTAAAGTAGTAAACATAAGACTCCACCTTGTCATTATATCTGTAACTCTACTTGCATTAAGAGAATGGTTGATGATAAGTGCTGCAAGCTCACTTCTTCAGCAATGCTATTGATCAACTGCAGCATGTCCTCTGAATGCAGTTTCTATATTCACACAACACTATAAACAAGTAGTTCACATCCACACTTTTAATAATATTACAGCTAAAAAGAAATGGATTTTCCTAATAACAATATCTCGGAAACCCCTACTGAGAATGAAAATTCAGGAAACCAAAAATAGGGTCAGATCACTCAAAGGTGGTTAAAGTACAGACTTTCTTTATTCGTCACCTTTCATTTGTGGGATGGAGGATCTTCTAAACATAGTGGAATACTAGCTGGGTTTATAGACAGACTTAATTTTTTTTTTTTTAAATGCGTAGGGCACCAGTGTTGGTGCATATCACTCACACTACTCCCTCCCCCCCCAACACACACATACACACACACACACACACACACACACCACACCAGGGTTGGAGTAATTGTAATTGTAATTTAATTGAAATGTAATTAATTACAGTGTTGTTGTAATTGTAATTGTAATTGTAATTGAAAATGCATTTATATAATTTAATTGTAATTGTAATCAATTAAAGGATGAAGTAATTTGTAATTTAATTGTTATTATAAAATTGGAAGTGGTACTGGTCGAGATCCATTAGGAGTGATGGGTTGCTTATAAGACTTAAATTTGCTGGTGACAGGAAGTCTGAGGCAGACGCAGTAGTACGCATAATGGACACGTCCAGTTCCTGTCCCTGATGGCGTGATTTCGAGCCTGTAGCTAACGTGTATTAAACGAGAAACAGACGCAGTAGTACATGTAATGCACACGTCCAGTTCCTGTCCCTGATGGCATGATTTCTCTTCCTGTAGCTAACGTGTATTAAACGAGAAACAGACGGTCTTTTGCTGCTACTGCCCCCTGCGACGAATTCAGTTCACTTCCTCCAAAACCTTCCTGCAGTGAGGTTCAGTGCTGCACGCTACGCTTCTTAAGTTAAGACGTGCAACTGTGAAGTGATATGTAGGTAGCATACGGGTGATGTTCATTTTGGTAGTGATAGTGGTGATGGCATTATTATCATTATTATTATTAATTATTATTATTATTGCTACTATTATGTGTGTGTGTGTGTGTGTGTGTGTGTGTGTGTGTGTGTGTGTGTGTGTGTGTGTGTGTGTGTGTGTGTGTGTGTGTGTGTGTGTGTGTGTGTGACGCTCACCCGTGGAGGACAGTACACACACACACACACACACACACACACACACGCTTTTCATGACGGCGATGTTGGCGATGGTCTGATTAAATGTGTTGGTGGAAATATCAGTCGCTAGTAATGTTATTTATACATTTGGTTAATATTCTAAATTATGACATCAAGTGATGATAGTGATAACTAATGACAATGGTGATAATGAATATATTATCATTGATGAGTCTTCTCTTCTATTGGTTTAAGTGAACCTACAAGATTTGGCGGGTTTTGAGATAAAAGCAGACTTACTTCGCCCTTTACGTGTAATTAGCTTGTCCATGACTGATCATAGCTATGGTGATTGTGTTAGTAATAGTGATGGAGTGTGATATATGGTAATGGTGTTGATAGTAGTAATGGTGATGGTAGCGATGATGGTGTGAAAGAGTAATGAATGCGTACTAATGGCATATTTGACGTCTTAATTTTTGGGAATAAATAAGTCATGGAGTATTTTTTTTTATATATAATTTACTTCATAATGAAGTCCTGTAGCAGCTGTATAGTGTCGGTACATAGATAAAACTGCATTGAGCACTGCATACACTAGTATTGGTCAGTGATTACTGATCACATAATTGTCTTTGAAAGATGTAACTGCCATGGACATGTTGTGGACTCTAATGTTTATATATATATATATATATATATATATATATATATATATATATATATATATATATGTATATATATATATATATATATATATATATATATATATATATATATATATATATATATATATTTATATATTTAAGTGTACAGTTTCGAGACAAGTTTATTTTGTAGTCTGGTAGACAGAAATTTTAGGGTACCTTCATATTGTGAAACAAATGTTGTGAATAAGGCAAGCATACATAGGGTTGAAAGGGGCAGTGCTACTGTACTGGTAATAGATTAGTGACATGGAGAAAGGGAAGCCACATCCATCTACTAGATAGTTTGTGGAATGTTGCCATTTCTGAAAAAAAACTTAGTTTTATAATCTTAGTAGGCACTCTGTATTGATGAAAAATATCTTCACTCTCTGCCCTGCCGAAGATATTTCAATTCTCCCCTTAATTCATGGTACCCATACAGTGATTAGCTAATTACTTGAACTCTTGTGCAGGTATGACCGGGGGCCTGGTCTCATTGGGCAGCTGTTTGGTGAAGACCACATTTTCAACCAACCCAACAGCATATTTGGCATAATCTTATACTGTATTGTCATCATCTTGGGTAAAGATCAGCTCTTAAGAAGTTTAGTAATACTTTGATTGTGAAAGCTTGTCGGAAATAGTAGGTACTTAAAAAATACCCAAAATTTAGTGGGTTACTTTTGAAGGGTTCGTTTCTTGGTACAGAATTTTTGTTTTATTACTGTCTCGGGTTAGCAAAACGGTCATAAAAAGATACACTCATAAAAAAAGAGAAAAAAAAATCAGCTCGCAAATTACAAATAAACAGGTGTTATCTTTAGCACACGCCTTCCACAACAGACAAACCTGACGTTTACAGTGAGGATCTTTTTTAGGCACAGGTTGAATGTGAACAAACTTCCAGCAAGAAGGATAGGTAGAAGTAGAGAGACACAGACGAAAGAGTTTGACCAGGCAGTGAGCGAGTTCGGAAGCACAGTTTTTGAGAACAACAGAAGGGACTCCATCCGGACCGTAAGCCTTCCGAGAATCAAGGCCAGCGAGGGCCCGGAAAACGTGATAATAAAGAATAATAATAAGGAATATGCCCAGTATCATCCAAAGTAGAGTTGGTAGCAAAGGTTTGAGTGAAGAGTTCATCTTTAGAAAAAGAAGAGACAGCTGTGGGGCCATCTGGTTGAAGTAAAGGAGGGAAAGATGAAGAAGTAAAATTGTTAGAGATGTTATTGGCTAGATGCCAGAAATCACGAGAAGAGTTAGAGTTGGAAGGACTTTGACATTTGCTATTGATGAAAGAGTTTTTAGTAAGTTGGAGAATAGATTTGGCATGATTACGGGCAGAAATATATAGGGCATGAGTTTCAGCAGATGGATGGCTACCTTACCGTTTGTGAGACGCCTCTCTATCATTGACAGCACGAGAACAAGCAGAGTTAAACTAGGGCTTTTAAGTTTTAGTATTAGAGAAAGTATGAGGAATGTGTAGCTTCATGCCAGAGATAATCACCTCTGCTATGCGCTCGGTACAAAGAGAAGGATCTCTGACATGGAAGCAATAATCATCCCAAGGAAAATCAGAATAGTACTGCCTCAGGTCCTCCCACTTAGCAGAGTTGAAATGCCAGAAGCACCTCTGCTTAGGCGGGTCCTGAGGCTGCACTGGAGTGATAGGACAGGTAACGGAAATAAGATTGTGATCGGAGGAGCCCAACGGAGAGGAAAGTTTAACAGAGTAAGCTGAAGGGTTGGAAGTTAGGAAAAGATCAAGAATGTTGGGCGTGTCTCCAAGGCGGTCAGGGATACGGGTAGGGAACTGCACTAACTGCTCTAGGTCATGAAGGATAGCAGAGTTGAAGGTTTGTTCACCAAGTTGGTCAGTGAAAAGATGAAAACCAAAGCTGGTGGTGAACATTGAAATCCCCTAAAATGGAGATCTCAGCATAATGAAAGTAAGATAGGATGTACTCTACTTTGGAAGTCAAATAGTCAAAGAATTTTACATAGTCAGAGGAATTAGGTGAGAGATATACAGCTCAGATGAATTTAGTTAGAGAGTGACATTGAAGTCTTAGCCAGATGGTAGAAAACTCTGAAGATTCAAAATTGTGGACACGAGAGCAAGTAATGTCGTTACGCACATATGCGCAACAACCAGCTTTGGATTGAAGATGAGGATAAAGAAAGTAGGAAGGAACAGAGAAGGGGTTGCTGTCAGTAGTCACAGACAACTGTGTTTCAGTTAGGAAGAGAAGATGAGATTTAGTGGAGGAGAGATGGTATTCCACAGATTGGAAATTAGATCTAAGGCCACTAATGTTGCAGAAATCGAGAGTAAAATTATTAGAGGAAGTGTCAAGACACCCGAGGTCGTCAGCAGAGGGGCAGTCCGACCTGGGGACATTTGTGGTTCCTTCCCCAGATGGGGACTCCATAGAACATAGAAAAGGAAGTAATCAAAGTAATTGACAGAAGAAAAATGGAATAATATCAAGAAAACTAGAGTTGACAGACTATCTAATAGAGTAAAACCAGAAATTGTATCCCCAGCAGAAACGAAATTGACTGAGGACATTCATATTAACATTGAAGATAATAATTAAAAAATATGGTGGAAGGATACAAAAGGCAAAAAAGGTGGGATGATAATGATAAAATACAGGATGAAAGTGATAAATGTACCGTATGGATAAAGAAAAGCGGAATTGAAAAGTGCACATATTATGACAAAATATGGAGAAATTAAAAAAAAAATAGTAATTACATACGTCCCCCCAAAGCACACAACAAACTTGGACCAAAGATGAACACGAAAAAATTAATAGAAAGTTTAGAAAAGATAATTAGAAGCAGCAAAAGAATAATATTGGTGGAAGATATTAATTGTAGTAAAGAAAGATAGGATAAATAAATTATTAAGATTGACAATGAATAATACAATAATACAATTGGGAACTGATAATACAAGATAAAGAGGAGAAATAAACCTTCATGACTATACCTATTATTTACCAAAGGTATAAATGGGGAAAAATATATAAAACAAAAATTTCTATATCACAAACTGTTGGCGTCAGTAGACTTTATGGAGGCTAAGGTGGACTTGCCCCTAGCCCGTTATTTGGCGTAGGTTTAGATTTTTTATAGTGACGCCTAGAATGTTTATGTTCTCTCTTGAATATGTTGAGAACGAGAGAGGCTAATGTTGCTACAGCCTGAGGACAATATGGCAGCAATTAGAGTAATCTTTGGCCACTCGGCGGTAATACCAAAGAAAGAAAAGTGGCCAGCGAATATCAGGATTCGAACCCGGGACCCTTGGTTCGCATGATAGAACGCTGACCATTGTACTACTGCCTATTTAGAAGCAGGGGCCATGTAGTGCTGGAAATTGAGATAAAAGGAGATATGGAAAAGGATGAATTATGCAATAGCAAATTATACTGAAATGAAGAAGTTTCTTGATGAAAATGATTGGACAAGAATGAAGGAACTAAAGGATATGCAAGGTAAATATGATTTCTTCCTGGTGAAAAAGGAGTCAAGAGTAAAAGAAAAGGAAAAAGAGTGGTTTAATGGAAAGTGTGAAAGAGCTAAAAAGAAAAGGGATAGAGCATGGATGAGAATGAAAAGAAAACCGATTCAGAGAATGAAATAATAATATAAAATAGCAAGGAAAGAATATGTAAGGGTAAGAAGAGAAGAAATATGAAAAGTATAAAGTTGACAAGTGTAAGGAAGTTTAGCTTCGGTTGAAGGAAAATACAAAAGTATATGAGGACCTAAAGGAAATTAATGAAGTTCTGAATAAAAATTTTCAGAAAGTGTTTACAACAGAATCTGAATTTGAAAAATCACAGAGACAAATGAGAAAAAAATGAGATGGGGGAAATCAAGATTAATAGAGAAGAGATAAAGGAAATGATGAAGGAATTCGATGAGAGAAAAACAATAGTACCAATAGGGGTATCAGGATACATCTTGGAGTGTAGACAAAAAAATAACTGAACCAATTCTTAATTATATTGTTCCTCCTTCTCCACCACGCTGACTTCTTCATGCCTAATAATCAAATCTTACGTGATGATGTTTCTCATGCCCTCGCTGGCCTTAACCTCGGAAGGCGTAGGTGCTGATGGAGTCCCTCCTATTGTTGTCAAAAACTGTGCTTCCGTGTTCGCACCTTGCTTGGTCAAACTTTTCCGTCTCTGCCTTTCAACTTCCACCTATCCTTCTTCCTGAATGTATGCCTACATACAACATGTTCCAAAAAAGGGTGACCGCTCCAATCACTCAAACTACCGTCCTATTGCTTTTATTTCCTGCCTTTCTAAAGTCTTTGAGTCCTTTACTTAACAGGAAGATTCAGAGGTATCTATCCGCTCACAACTTTCTATCTGATCGTCAGTATGACTTCCGATCTGGACGCTTGTCAGGGCCGAGGTGACTACCAATTAATATTATGATTTTAGAGAGTTGTGGGGAAGAAAAGTCATGGAGTATGATACCCCGAATATATTTACACACACAGTAATAGCAATCAGCAGGCTAACAGCCAAAATAAATCACCAACGACGATCTGCTCGTTAACAATTACCAGAGCAGGGGTATGGCACCCAATAACTCCCTGAACAGCTGACTGGAGGGTGAGATGCGCGGCAGCAACACTCGGCAACGTAGATAGTACCTCAGGCAGCAGGGAGGGTCGAATGGTGTAGGTACAGTTGAAGGGCACACTGGAAGGGAGCCCAAATCTCCAGAAGTGCCTTCGGAATGTTGAGAACCAGCAGCAGGTGGGGAGGTGTTATCAGGTGAGAGAGCTGAGGCGGTCTGTCTGTCCCCGGTCCCGCGGCGTGGAGCTTGCCTCGATTAGACTACCCCTCTACCCCTGGACAAGGTGGTGGGGTAGTGGCGGGGAAGCCGGCGAACAAGCAGTTGGAGAGGTGAACCAGCGCCGGCAGACTAGAGTGGTAATTAAACCACTAAGGAGGGAACGAGGCAGGTGCAGTTCCTCACAACGCTTTACTGTCGATCTTTTGGTTTTCCTTACTGACTCTTGGTCATCCTCTTTTAGGGGTTTCGGTGAAACTTTTGCTGTTGCCTTAGACATATTAAAATCTTTTGATAGATTTTGGCACAAACCTTTGATTTCTAAACTTCCCTTTTTCAGTTTCTATCCTTCTCTTTACTCCTTCATCTCTAATTTCCTTTCTGACCATTATATTGCAGCTGTGGTAGACGGCCACTGTTCTTCCCCTAGTCCTATTAATAGTGGTGTTCCACAGGGTTCTGTCCTATCACCCACTCTTTTCCTATTATTCATCAATGACATTATCAATCTTACTCAGCGTCCTATCCACTTATATGTTGATAACTCTACCTTGCACTTCTCCACGTCTTTCTCCAGACGCCCAAATCAGAAACAGATGAATGACTCACGTGGAGACGCCACAGAGCGCCTAACTTCTGATCTTTCCTTAATTTCAGATTGGAGCAGAGAAAACCTTGTGTTGTTCAATGCCTCTGAAACTCAATTCTTTCGTCTATCCACTCGAAAAAATCTTCCAGAGAACTATCTACTCTACTTCAATGACACACACCTATCCCCCTCTTCTACACTGAACATCCTTGGGCTATCCTTTACTAAAACTCTGAACTGGAAGTTTCATATATCTTCGCTTGCTAAATCAGCTTCCAAGAAGTTAGGTGTGCTGTGTAGTCTCCACCAGTTTTTCTCCCTCTACCAGTTGCTGACTCTGTACAGTGGCCTTATTCGCCACTGTATGGAGTACGTATCGCGCGTATGGTTGGAAACTCCACGCACACAGAGTTGCTAAACAAGGTTGAGTCAAAAGTTTTTCGTCTTATTGACTCCCCTCCTCCTACTGACTGTCTTCAACCTCATACACTGCGCCGCAATGTTGCATCTCTTGCTATCTTCTACCGTTATTTCCATGCTAACTTCTCTTTTAAACTTGCTAACTGCATACCCTCCCGCCTTTTCCCGCAGCAAGTGAGTTTATACTCGCTCTCATCCCTATTTTGTCCACCCACTTTATGCAAAAGTTAACCAGTATCTTCACTCTTTCTTCCTTTTTACTGGTAAACTCTATAACCCTCTACCTGAATCTGTATTTCCACCTTCTTACGAATTGAACTCCGGGTGACGGATATATCCGTCATAGATACTTTTTAGCTAAATAGGGCTACCTCGAGCGGATTTTGCTACGCAGCAAGGTAGTGTGTGCTATCATGACCACATTCCGCTCACCTTCCAGTTCCTGTTGGACCCTAGCAATGGCTGATTCACGTGAACGTGATCTGCGCGCGTCCTAATCCCTGGCCGCCACCAGCCAGCCCAGTGCACCACCCCTACTTCGACACCACACTCCAGCCCTCAGCGCTCATGACGCCCTCCTCAATGCAATCCGGGTTCTCGCTGTAACTGAGGTTCCAAGCATTTCATCGTACGGTATGACATATATCGAGAGGTGGTGGATACAAAGCCACAGCCGCTCCGCGCGCACGAACAATCGCCTCTCCGCACGCCCAGACAGTGTCTCCTTCAACTCGTCATATCTCTATAACTACATATCGTAGAGACATGGGGATGGTACCACTGGAAAGAAGAAGAATTGGAGGAAAGTAATAAATAATTTATATGTCAGTACAATATATAGGTTGAGAGTGAGGGCAGTGTGAATACAGTCGAAATCGAGCAAAATCAGAGTTTAGAAAATGAAGTGCTGGGTGCAACGTGCCCGGACTAGAGGGGCTAAGAGAGGAGTATCAAGACACCTGCAACCTTAATTTGACTTCTTTTTTTTTCATTACTCTTTCATCTTTAGGGAACTAGCAATTACGTGGGCTTTATTTATATAGTTTTTTTTATTGCCCTAGGCCGGTTCTCCTATTGAATAAAATAAAAAAAAGGACCAGTGTCATTGATCAGCATAGTCTGTAAGATATGTGAAAATATTATCAAGAAACAATGGACGGACTACTTAGAAAGAGAAAGAATAACAACAGCTATGCAATTTGGATTCAGAACAGAAAGAACATGTGTCGACAACTTATTAAGTTTTTACTGACTCGAGAGAGAGAGAGTCAGTCGTGGGGATAACACGTGCCTGGGTTCGCTCCGTGTTTGAAGGCAATTCCGTGACTTTGTAGCAACTGCCGAAGTGTGAATGTGTTTACGACAGTGAACTTGTGCTACAAATACTGTGTGCCAAAATATAAAGGAAATTGTGAAGTGTTAGTAAGGCCCCACGTGCCTACCCACGCCACGTTCTGTTGAACTACCGCTGACCTCCCGCGGCATTGGTTGGTTTGTTGTCTATTGTCTCCCCATCTAGGGGACACACGGGCTATTTAAAGTCCGTCAATGTTGTGCGTTGGTAATTTTAAGTCAACTCGGCAGTGGGTACATTGTACACACTTTTATTAGTGTAGACAGTGTGGTTGCAACGACAACACCTGATCTGATTCAGTCCCTTGAGTCCAAGCCACACGGAGGCGGAGGATGTGTGTCGCTGGACAGCGGAGCAGGTAGTGGTGAAGAGGATCCTCCTCCTCCACAAAGCAGTGTGGGCAGGGCTCTGTTTCTGTCTGGCGTATCTGCGTTGAACACAGGTGCCAAAGACGTAGGCGAATGACGCGTTTGGCAACACCAGGAGTCAGACGGGGCGGAAGGAGGAGTGGTTCTCGTCGAGTTGCCGTGGTGTACCAGGATGCCGACCGGGACCCTTGCTCCACCGCGGTGTCGAATAGGCTGCGCGTGGCCTTCATCGCCGCCCTGTTGACTGCTGTCTTTATGGAGGAGGCGCTTCGAAGGATGGTAAAAGTGACTCGTGGCCCCGCACCAGCGAGTCATTCCCCGAGACACCAACATGCCCCGGAACCCAGTGACAGGTGACTGCAATGTCGCTCCGGTAAAGAACAGCCAGTTGTTGGTGGATGGCAGACAACAGCTGGATGTTGTCTTTCGGAGAGTTGTGATGGAAGGCGTGCAGTGAGGCGAAGGAGTCGGTGAAAATATGTATGTGTCCGACGTACCCTGCACTAGCATGTCGGAGTGCAAGAAGCAGTGCAGTCAGCTCTGCCTGGAATGCGGTGGTGTGCGGCGAAAGCCTGTGTGCTACTATAAGTGGTCCGCACACAAAAGCTGCATCCGCAGTGCCCCTTTCTCCAACCGAACCGTCCGTGTAGTACAGGCGGGCGGCTCGGATACACCACGAGGCCACCAGCGCTAGCGTCTCCTGCCGGAGACAAGCAGGGTGTAACGCCTTGGGTCGGGCATAGGGAGACTTGGTGATAGTAACGAGCGGTGGGACCCAAGGTGGAGGCGAGAGGCGATCTGGGAGGGGTAGGTCCGGGTCACACCTCACGTCGTCAGCCACCCACAAAGTGCGGCAGCGTCAGCTGCAGCGTGCACCCAGTTCCGTTCAGGAGTAGCTGTAGATGGACGCTGGAGCGTCTGGTGAAACTTGGTGGACAGATGTGTAGCGGGCCAGCGACGTAGATACGCCACTAAGGCAATGGAAGTTCTGGCCAAGATTTTGGACTACCTCGAGGAACTGATAGCTGGT
Organism: Metacarcinus magister; assembly: GCA_029783475.1. NCBI lineage: Eukaryota > Metazoa > Arthropoda > Malacostraca > Decapoda > Cancridae > Metacarcinus > Metacarcinus magister. Next base: position 135,490 of record JAPQNM010000559.1, read on the forward strand.
GTTGCTGAGTCCTGGAAGGTAGGGTGCAGAGTAGTCCAGAACTGAGCGGACCGCAGCAGTGTAAAACCGTCGTTTCACTTCCACAGAGGCACCGGCTTTCGGCCCGACAGTCAGTGAAGCACCTTCACCCTCGCTGCAGTCCGCTCTCGCAGGTACTTCACATGTGGCCGGAAGGACAGGGCGGTATCGAACCAGATCCCCAGGTACTGGTGCCTGGTAACGTGCTGAAGAGGGGTGTCACCCAGTCGGCTGAAGGCCGAAGGTCATATAGCGTGATTTCCCTGGGTTTATCTTGAGACCCAGGGAGCCGCGGCGTTGCTAAGCAACCATTCTTTCTCTCTCCACCTCCACTCTCCCTCACATTGCGTCAAAGACTAATACCCTGTGAAGACCAGTGTGCCGTGCAAACAGTACATCAGTAACGACCAGAATAAGCAGTGGTAAGAAGAAAAACAGGGCCTGATTCAAGTGTGAGACAGTGTAACACCAGTCAACCAAACATGGCGAACCAAGGTACCCTACATACACAAATTGAAAGTCCCAGTGACAAGAAAAGAAAAGCTCCCAAAAAAGGTTTCTGCATCCGAAACAAAGATACAGACAAGTGCCTCTTCGCTTACAGGGGCGCAACAATTTGTCGGAAAGAATGAGGGACAAACCTGCGCGAGAGAGGCCAAGGTAGGACAAATGCTTCCGTTGCCACAGGCGTGGTCACTCTAGGGACCAGTGTCCAAAACTGCTCACCTGTGATTACTGTCAAGGTTGCTTCCATACTACAACACATTGTAAGGAGCGGCTGGCATTCGGGAAGCAATAAGAACTCCAGAACACTGTCAGGATAGCAACTCAAGAGACGTTAGCTGTGATCAGAGACATACCTGGGCGACTCTCCCCTCACGGTAACTTCCCTCCTATGAGGGTACACGCCTCGGCCCAAGGAGTCTACCCTTCCCATTATCCACAACCTCATCGGATTAACTTCCCACCACCAATTTATACACTGCATCCATACACTAATGCCTTCCCGTGACCACAGCTGGCGACGCGGGGTTACTAAAAGGTCGCCGCATGATGAAGAATAGTTAGCATAGTGTAGTGCAGTGATTATGGTAAACAAACACGAAAGCAGTGCAGTGATCATGATGATAAACACGAACATAGTGCAATGATCATGCTGATAAACATGAAAGTAGTGCAGTGATCATGGTGATAAACACGAACATAGTGCAATGATCATGGTGATAAACATGAAAGTAGTGCAGTGATCATGGTGATAAATACGAACATAGTGCAGTGATCATGGTGATAAACATGAAAGTAGTGCAGTGATCATGGTGATAAACATGAAAGTAGTGCAGTGATCATGGTGATAAACATGAAAGTAGTGCAGTGATCATGGTGATAAACATGAAAGTAGTGCAGTGATCATGGTGATAAACATGAAAGTAGTGCAGTGATCATGGTGATAAACATGAAAGTAGTGCAGTGATCATGGTGATAAACATGAAAGTAGTGCAGTGATCATGGTGATAAACACGAACATAGTGCAGTGATCATAGTGATAAACATGAAAGTAGTGCAGTGATCATGGTGATAAACATGAAAGTAGTGCAGTGATCATGGTGATAAACATGAAAGTAGTGCAGTGATCATGGTGATAAACATGAAAGTAGTGCAGTGATCATGGTGAATAAACACGTAAATTGGCCGTCATGGACCTCACCTGGCCTAGGCCAGACGTCACCATAATCATGATATTTCACTTGTCAATAAGATGACATTTTATGTAAATTATCATTATGTATTTATTTTGTTTATGTATTCTAAGACATATTTAGTAGTTTATAAAGGCAGGTTAGGTTTTAAGATAGGGGATACTAAGAATACTACCTTTAACCAGTAAAATTGCCTGCAAAAAATATGCATCATTTATTACATTGATGTATGGTCTATATAAATAAATAAAATAAATAAATAAAAAGATCTATCATAAGAATGTGATGGATGGATA
>JAPQNM010000559.1:142500-155000 GCA_029783475.1 Metacarcinus magister
CGTGAGACAGCATTGGCCCGTCTACAGACGGGCCATACCCGCCTCACCCACGGTTTCCTTATGTCCCAGGGAGTTGAGCCCTATTGTGATGATTGCTTAGTTCCCCTGACTGTGCGGCACTTGCTGGTCGAGTGCCCCAGCCTGAGGGAATTGCAAGAGCAGTACCTCGCCCAGTGTCGGGGCAGAGATGGGAGTTTCTCTCTCTCTCTCTCTCTCTCTCTCTCTTTCTGGCCCTATGGGTGGAGGCGCTCTCCCCGGGGCATGAAGTGTTAAAATTCCTACAGGAAAGTGGCTTTCTCCACCCCCTGTAGATTTATTTTTCTTTTTATGTAGCTTTTATGTAGCTTTTATTTTTTAGTGTTTTTATTACGGTGCTAAATGACCTCGATGTTGCGGCACCATGATCTATTGTCACCAATCAATCAATAAATAAATTATGCCTCGTGATTGGCTGCGCTCGCTCTCTGAGCCTCGCCCGCCTCTCACCCACCCATCCACCCTCTCTCTCCCTCTCTCCCTCTCTCTCTCTCTACCTCCCTCCCACCCCCCTTACTCTCCCTCTCTTTCTCTCTCTGCCTCCCTCCCACCCACCCTCTCTCTCTCTCTCTCTCTCTCTCTCTCTCTCTCTCTCTCTCTCTCTCTCTCTCTCTCTCTCTCCTCTCTCTCTCTCTCTCTCTCTCTCTCTCTCTCTCTCTCTCTCTCTCTCTCTCTCTCTCTCTCTCTCTCTCTCTCTCTCTCTCTCTCTCTCTCCTCTCTCTCTCTCTCTCTCTCTCTCTCTCTCTCTCTCTCTCTCTCTCTCTCCTCTCTCTCTCTCTCTCTCTCTCTCTCTCTCTCTCTCTCTCTCTCTCTCTCTCTCTCTCTCTCTCTCTCTCTCTCTCTCTCTCTCTCTCTCTCTCCTCTCTCTCTCTCTCTCTCTCTCTCTCTCTCTCTCTCTCTCTCTCTCTCTCTCTCCTCTCTCTCTCTCTCTCTCTCTCTCTCTCTCTCTCTCTCTCTCTCTCTCTCTCTCTCTCTCTCTCTCCTCTCTCTCTCTCTCTCTCTCTCTCTCTCTCTCTCTCTCTCTCTCTCTCTCTCTCTCTCTCTCTCTCTCTCTCTCTCTCTCTCTCTCTCTCTCTCTCTCTCTCTCTCTCTCTCTCTCTCTCTCTCTCTCTCTCTCTCTCTCTCTCTCTCTGCCTCCCTCGCACCCACCCACCCTTTTACCCTTTTTCTCTTTCTGCTTCCCTCCCTTCCACCCCCCCTTTCTCTCCTTCTTTCTCTCTCTCTCTGTCCCCCTCCCACCAACCCACCCACCCTTTCTCTCCCTCTCTCTCTCTCACTTGCTGATCGAGTGCCCCAGCCTGAGGGAATTGCGAGAGCAGTACCTCGCCCAGTGTCGGGATAGAGCTGGGAGTTTCTCTCTCTCTCTGGGGCAGGGGGAGGGGGCGCTCTCCCTGGGGCATGAAGTGTTAAAACTTCTACAGGAAAGTGGCTTTCTCCACCTCCTGTAGATTTTTTATTTATTTATATTTTTTATAGCTTTTATGTAGCTTTTAATTTCTAGTGTTTTTATTACGGTGCCATATGACCTCGATGTTGCGGCACCATGATCTATTGTCTCCAATCAATCAATCCCCTTCTCTCTCTCTCTCTCTGCCTCCCTCCCACCCACCCACCCTTTTTTTCTTTTTTTCTCTCTCTCTCTCTCTCTCTCTCTCTCTCTCTCTCTCTCTCTCTCTCTCTCTCTCTCTCTCTCTCTCTCTCTCTCTCTCTCTCTCTCTCTCTCTCTCTCTCTCTCTCTCTCTCTCTCTCTCTCTCTCTTAGATTAAGTTATGTTAGGTTAGGTTAGGTTTAATTAGGTACGGTTTGGTTCGGTTATATAAGGTTTTTATATTCTATTACCCAAAAATTAGGCACTGCTCCCTGTTCTCTGTTCTTCTGGAAAGGAAGACAAAAATGGAAACAATATATTCTACTAAAGAGCGCAAGGTTGAGCATGGAGGCCTACATCCTAGCAAAACTGGGTATGAATGTTTAGCCATATACACTGCGTATGATTTTCAAATACTAGGGTTTTCAGATCACATTTATACCTGATGGATCAGATAACATGTGGGGGCCAGGTGACTATATTGTACAGTGCTCGGCTTATAACTGGTTAACTTAACTTGTGTTAGCTTAACACTCTCTCACTAAAAGTAGCAGAACTATATGGTCCATAGTTACCTAGTTCGAGGGGGATTATTTAATCACCTTTTTTAATCAGATAAGATTTGTTTCATATGTCATCCAAAAGGGCATTACAAAGTACTACAAAATATTTTTTAGACTGATTTAAATTAACTCGCATAACTGCTATGTAATATACAAGAGAAATGGCAGCCAGAAAAAAAATAACTTCTTGATTTCAAGTTACTCTTGATTGAACAGATAGCACATGCATATAGCAAAGGTGTGTATTGGGTAAGGAAAAACAATCTAAATCATACTTGGGCCATTCCCTATAAATATGAGTGGAAGACATTTTTCCAGAAGAGGCAGTGTCAGCTGAGAGTGAGACTATAAATATGACTCAAAGGATATGTACCTACTTTACAACGCAAAAGAAAGCTAAGCAAAGTATCTACAGCTGTGATATAAGTGAACTTGCATTGTGCAAAACTTTATGCTATGAACTGTAATACACAATCACAAAATCACAACAATAATAAAAAGAAAAAAATTGGCATTATAAGCAATTGAAAGGGAAATATTTATTAAGGGAGGGGTGGAAGGAAGCCACATCCAGGTCACAAGTCGTGGACAGAAATTTGGCTGTGAGTGTGAGTGAATATTAACTTCAATCAATCAATCACTGACTCACTGTAGCATACGCCGAGGGACGCATTGCCTCGCCCACCCTTCGACACCACGAGTCTCTATGCAAGTCCCCTTCGCATAACAAGTAACTTCCTACTGGAAGCATTGACCATTGCATTGCCCTAACTACGAACTTTGTGGGCACCCCCTTGGCTTCCTTCATGCCGGGTTATCCCTTTCAGAAACAACCTAACAAACAGGATCAGATTTTGGATAACGTGCCACATACCCATTTAGCTGGAGTTGACGTCGACGGACTATGCTGGTAATAGGCCTTGATTCAGTCTCACGGAGCAATCACTGATTTGACAAAGTCATTCCAGCGATTACTTATGATTATGTCAAGGCATTTATTACCAAAGACATCAATTCGCCTCTGCAGGTCGGTGTTCAGTGTTAAAGTCTCACATCCATCCAGTAAGACAGGAATCACCAGCACACTGAAGATCCGAATCATTGTCCGTCTGCACAGGTACCGACAGAACCAGATACTCGTGCTGAGCGAGTCCATAACACCATGGGCCAGGCCAATCCACTTCTTGACGTGATCCACCATTGTTACGTACTATGCTACCGAGGTATATGAAGCTTTCCAAGATATCAAAGTCCTCGCCTCACACATTAATAGACTGTACTGTGCTTACTAGATGAAACAGTACAGTCTAATGTTTACCTTATACAAAAATCTATACACAATAGCCAATTGCAAAGTTGAAATTTACATATGATGAGCACATAGCAACTGTTCCATATTGCAGTAGTGTGTAAATTTGCTTACAGATGCTTAGAGATGACATCTGGAAGAGGCCTAAACTAGGTAGCCTGTAAATCCAGCTCCATGTTAAGATCATTATCTTTTTGTAATCGCGTGTCTTGGTATGATCATATGATTACTATGAATTAGTCAGAGGGTGGAAGAGTAGGAGAAATATGATCAGTATCATCCAAAGTAGAGTTGCTAGCAAAAGTTTGAGCGAAGAGTTCAGCTTTAAAGATAGAAGAGACAGCTGTAGAGCCATCTGGTTGAAGTAAAGGAGGGAAAAATGAAGAAGTAAAATTGTTGGAGATATTATTGGCTAGATGCCAGAAATCACGAGTAGATTTAGAATAGGAAAGATTTTGACATTTTCTATTGATGAAAGAGTTTTGAGTAAGTTGGAGAATAGATTTGGCATGATTACGGGCAGAAATATTAAGGGAATGAGTTTCAGCAGATGGATGACTACGGTACTGTTTGTGAGCCGCCTCTCTATCTTCGACAGCACGAGAACAAGCAGATTTAAACCAGGGCTTTTTAGCTTTAGTATTAGAGAAAGTTTGAGGAACGTATAACTCCATGCCAGAGATAATCACATTTATTATGCGCTCGGTACAAAGAGAAGGATCTCTGACATGGAAGCAATAATCATCCCAAGGAAAATCATAATACTATTGCCTTAGGTCCTCCCACTTAGCAAAGTTGAAATGCCTGAAGCATCTCCGCCTAGGCGGGTACTGAAGCTTTATTTATTTATTTATTTATTTTTTTTTTTTTTTCCATTAAAAGGGTACTGGCTAAGGGCAAACAAAAATAAGTAAAAAAAAAAAAAAAATCCAGCTTGTCGCCAGACCCTGTAAAGAGGACAGTAGGAGAATAGAAGCAAGGGGTGGAGATCCAGTTAACATTAGAGATGTCTTAACATTCCTCTTTTGAAAGAGTTTAAGTCATAGGCAGGTGGAAAAACAGACAAAGGAAGAGAGTTCCAGAGTTTACCAGTGTAAGGGATGAAAGAGTGAAGATACTGGTTAACCCTCGCATTAGGAAGATGGACAGAATAAGGATGAGAAGAAGTAGAAAGTCTTGTGCAGCGAGGCCGCGGGAGGGGGGTAGGAATGCAGTTAGCAAGTTCAAAAGAGCAGTCAGCATGAAAATAGCTGCACTGGAGTGATAAAACAGGTAACAAAAATAAGATTGTGATCGGAGGAGCCCAACGGAGAGGAAAGTTTAACAGAGTAAGCTGAAGGGATGAAAGTTAGGAAAAGATCAAGGAGTCAAATAGTCAAAGAAAGAGGAAATAGGTGAGAAATATACAACACAGATGTATTTTGTTAGAGAGTGACATTGAAGTCTTAGCCAGATGATAGAAAATGCTGAAGATTCCAGATTGTGAGCACGAGAGCAAGTAATGTTGTTACGCACATATGCGCATTATTACTTACATATATTACTTACATACTGATCATAGAAAACATTGAATATCTCAGAAAGTAGGAGTTTGCGACGGAAATGTAATTACGAAAACCTTCTCAGAATTAATCAGGTAATGTCAAAATAGAACACTCAATTCTCTAGAACATTGGTGAAAATGTAAATTATTACCATCCTAGCTAGTACTATAATTTCTGAAGTCAACCTGCCCTTTCCCAGTATGAGTTAGGTCAGGGTGCAGCTACGTTTTCCACTCGGTATATAGACTTTCCTGGCTTGTGCTTGGTATTAGTGCACAACCCTCGTGGACATGCATCTGAACACTTACAGCTGCCTCTGTCAGCAACTCTGATTCTGGATTTTGAATATTTTATTGATGGTGACATCTCTATTACTAATCAACTAGCAAAGTTTGTTTCTTGTTGTTGAATGGAGTGTTAAACATTACCTCAGCCGGCCTGTCTGCTGTAGATGTTCCAGTTGGACAGCCAACACTGAAGAAGGAATGTGGTTTAAGGGCTGCCAAGGGTACGGTCGTGTCAGAGTATCCAAATTTCATGTCAAAAGAAGCTGCTGTGATAGCGTTGTAAATGGTAGCTTCCTTCACTGTGGTGTTTCGATCTAAAAAAAATAATAATACAGATGTAGACATTGGACATTATACATATATATTTATTCATCATTAGTTGCTGTCAACTGACATTTGTACGTGCATCATCTCTGCGAATCTGACTAGTTGAATTTTCAGTCAGTGCTGGGCTCCATGACTGTTCACTCACTGCCTACTACCAGCTCCGTCCCGTCATAATTTTGGTCTACAGTAAAGAAGCAAGACATTCACAGGACGTCTATATTACCTCCATTTGGGAAGACAACCCAACCCGGTTGTTGTGGACGCAGCAACGAGAAGACCCGTATCACCTCCACCTCGAGTGGGAATGGGTCTTTAAACGGCGCCACTGACACCGGGCACTGCCACAACACAGTGCAACGCAAAGTTGACCATAACAATAACATGGAACACAGCTACATCCGAGATTACACGTTAAATCATGAAAAAAGGCTTCCTCACCCTCGGAGCCAAAGAGAAGAAGGCCGTCAAAGCTGGCATGTCCAACATTACAGGTAAAGTGGAAGAAGAAATGTTCATCGGGACCTTCCCACCTCTCTCCATCACCGGCAAGCATGTGAGGACGCCTTCTCCTTCTAAGGAGGAACCAGAGAAGACTCCGAGGACACACGGATGCGCAAACCAAACCTTTCTTCCTACTGAGAGCTGACACCGGCGCACGAGTTTTCGCCGACCCCGGCAATGATTCCCGCGCCCTCATATGATTCCCTTCTGGGTTAGTACCTCCTAAAAGGGGAAACACGCTCCCTGGGTAATGGGTCTGCACTAATTGTAGTAGTGTGGAAGCATAACGTGCCCAAGATGCCGAAGTTAGCACTGCCTTCTTTCCCACTCGGGGATTGGACAGTGATTTGCCGCAGAGCCGAAAGGGATGGAGTGGAGCATCAGTACGCCAGGGTGGGCCTCCTGGATGAAGAAACAGACCTCTCAGAGATTCATGGTAGTCTTAGGCCCCTCGACGGTGGTGAGGTGGTTGAGATCAGCTGGATCCCACCCAGCTGCCTACCAAGAACGACCACAGGAAGTGGGATTCGACATAAGGTGAGGGGTCCCATGCCAACTAAAGTATCCATTTCCCACCTAGTCTACTGGGCACGTCCTCCCCTTGCTCCGTTGCCCTGTGTGTCAGAAAATAGGACACTCAGTCAACACATGCCGGTCATCTATGTAGTGTTCAATGTGCAGTTGCCCCCAACCAGCCAAACATGATGACATCACCTGCACCAGGTCTTACCACTGCTTCTAATGTAGAGGACCACATGGACCCAGGTCTGTACACTGCCCTCATAACCACCAGGTCCAGGCTTTGTACACCAGCTTGGCCCGTGAAAGTAAATCCCTTCACGATATAAACAAAAAATTGAGGGAACTTGAACCCCTAAAACACTAGCAGGCTCCCCGCAGGTCAACAGCAATGCCTTCTGCCCATGCCTCGACCACTAAACCTCCAATACTAGCCAGGGCAGTTGATATTGCACTTCCCTATTCCTCCATCACCACGAGGAATAGGTTTGCCTCATTACAGGAGCCTGAGGAAGAGGTCCATGATACACCTCAAAACACCATCATTGCTTCGGCACCTAGAAGTGTGGCCCCCACCCAGAAAAGCAAACGCAGTACTCAGTGAAACCCCTATCATTGGAAGCCGGTATCACTCTCCCATCCATCCCAGCTGCTGACTCTGATCTGACTCACTCTACCACAGAAGTCGAGCTCCACCACCCTCTTTCTGCCCCAAAGCTATACAGAGCACCACACGCCCTGTTCGCCGCATCAACCCTGCACCACCTCAACCCCCCACGCCTTGGAACCCTCCATCCCCATCACACGCCTCACCACTCCCAACTACAAGTACTCTTCCCTTGCTCAATCTCTTCACTCTTCTGTGGAGAGGCTACCACTTATATCACCTGATTACCTGAAATCCTCTCCACTTTGTGGCCCACCTTCTCTATGCTCATGTCGTGTCTCATAAAATAAGGGCCTTCACCTTTTTCCTCTCCATTGAACACTTCATGCTACAGTGTCCTCACGTGTTGTGTTACGCTCACAACTCATTAACATCATTTAACTGCCTACCCTGCTGATGGCAGCAGATTTCCAGCCCACACAACAACACATCGTCATCCGCCTCACCTGCGTCTTCCTGAGGAAAACGGAGCAACTGTCACGCTTGTGCTACCCTTAGAGGCCGCCACCAGGGCTCATAAGATCCATCCCAGAATCCTCGGAGCCCTAAACAACAACAACAATAACAACAACAACAACAACAACCTCCATTTGGCCTGTAACGCCACCACAGCAAGAAAGAAACCAACAAAGGGTGATTTTGCTATGGGATTATCCAATAGACTTTGTGAACTTTCTGCAGCATCAAATAGCGAAGCCAACGTTTATCTCCCTACACCAATTTCCATTACGGTTGTAACCACCGACACCACCCCGCTAACAAGACGCTTTCGCTGTTCTCCGGAACACCAGTCACCAGCTGCCTGATGTCTCTTTATTGCCTGCCTTATTATTGCTGTGTTCTCCGCAGTCCTTCACACTTTCCATTGACACCCGTTTCGGCGGACCATATCTTCTATCCAGTCCTAGCATGTATTTCATCATCCAAGATTCACTCCAAAACAGCTGTAGATCCATCCCTTTCTCCCTCATAACTACATCCAACCTCTCCCTTCTCTCAATTTCATACCTTTTACAGTACAATACCAAGTGTTGTACTGTCTTCTCCACCCCTTCATCACACATCATCTTACATATCTTACTTCCTTCATTCTTCCATCTAGCATACACCTCCAGTGATTTTGATCTTGCCTTGAAATGCAATTCACTTCCCAAACTTCCATCATAAAACCAATCATTCCTTGATTTAGCTTTACTTGCTTAGCAGTTAAGTGTTCACTCTTCTGCCATCTTTAAAGGCCATTCAAATAAGTCTTTCTCCTCACATACTTTTCTATCTCTATTTTCCATCTACATTTCTTCCAATCCTTATTTCTTGCCACTCTGAACACTTCTAGTCTACCTACCATTTTGTACCACCTGCTTTTTCCACCATTCCATTTATACACTTTCCGTGCTCATTACAATCATCCATCTTTTAAAACCTCACCTTACATCTCAACACAACTCTCATAACTCTTTCTTCAAAAGTGCTCCAGCCAACATCTCCCCTTATTGCCTCTACAGCTGCATACCTATTTGCACCCAGAGCTATTATTCTACTTTATTCTGAACTCCCTTTGCCCTTTCCTCTGTGTTGGTATCAGGCCCCTTTGTCTCTAAATGAGTTATTACTTTGATAATCGAATCCCTGCTATCTGTTAAATTAGTGTAATCTGCATTAGCTCTCAATTGTATCATCTCCACTGAACAGGAGAAATGAGCCAATAAGAGCTTTCCAGATCACACCTTTTCACTTCATAGGAGTACACTCTATCTGGGCCCTAAACCCAGACAATGAATCAGCTTTATGGCTGGGAGATTTTAAGTGCAGTAATTGCAAAGCAAATTCATGCTGCTTTCTTTGGGGATTATCATAAGTAGATGTTGATAATTTCACTGCACATCATAACTAGTATCTTTTAAATTAAATCCATTAATAAGGTTCTTGACAATACCCTTCAACACTCTTTTAAGATGAGCAAGTTTATTTACTAGACTCAATTCTAACATATTATCCACACCATCCAAATCTATTTCAAAAGGGGTCCCACTCTGATGTGTTTCGATCAAATTCAGGTAATTTAAAGTGGGTAATGCTGAAATAGTTTTAATATACTCTTGGGTTTAAGCTCTATTTCCATTGATATTTTAATTTAAATTAGAAGTAAGCAAATTTTTCTTCAGTTTCACACTTATCTTCAAAAGCTTTATTAAACTTCTCTCCTTCTGATTCATTCAGGAGGGAGTCATATAATTGCCCCAATTATGTCATTTGACTCTCTAATTGGCGACTCCAGGCTTTAAGTTTTACCAAATCTGCGTTGGAGCTCTGGAATTCCATAACTATTTTGTCATTTAGTGTTTTGAAATAAGCCTTATGGCCTGATATTCTTTTCACTGGAAACATATTTGTAATTAAAGGAACTGCTACCCTAGCGAGCCGCTCAGAAAATTTTAATGAGCAAATTAACTGATAACAAAGGGGATTACACCTCAAAATTAGGCAAGTGAAATTTTTCGAAGATAGTTGTTGATTCAATTTTGCTGCCCACTGATCATAATGCTACTGCATAGCTCCCTTTCCCTTATACCAAATATGTCTTCGACCTTCCCAGCTAGGATGAATCCCATCCATAGATCTCATTTCTAATGGATACGTACTTCCCCCAATCGAAATAATTTTCCCTTTAAGTTTCTTAGTTAATCTTTTATTAATGTAATTAATGATCTTTCTATAGACTTTAGGGTCTACATGATCTGGATGGTTGGGGTGTACTCCCTTTTTTCTATGGTGCACATGATACACGTGGCCCCATATGATTCGATGATGTTAAAATTCTCAAACAGTTTAGCCGACAATCCCCTCACATCCATCTCGGCGCTAATAGCATTGCCTCCCAGCATGACTATTACCAAATGATAACCCAGCTTGAGCACATTAGTAAATTCTGGATATTCAACAAATTTATCTACCTCGGGTCAACCAAATCTAATCAATCGCATATTTACAAACGGGATTGAGGCCTTACGGTATCATAAGTTACTAACGAATGCCCTGTATGAGCCACTTGAAAATCAGATCAAATTGACCAACTTAAGCTTTCCGCCGTGCTGGGCGATAATGATAACACCGATCCGGTTACCAAAAGGATTTTGTGGAAATTAACACCACAATGAACAAAATAAGAATTAAAATTTGAATTAGAATTATATTATAGTCCGGATAATATGTGCACCAGTCTTATGATAATTTAAACTCACTCACATTATAACAGCTGGTGAGGATGTCTCGACCTGTTAGAAAAGATGCACACGAAAAAAAACAAGCTTTTCATAATGGGATCCTATGTCTATTGCGAATTAGTTTATTTATCTATATATTATTATTCTTTTTTATGTCCTTAACCTGTGGTGGTGGTAGGCTTAATGGAGGCGTTAGATGGTCGGCTTCCGCCCGTTAGTAGCACAGGTTAGATTTTTTAAGTGCCGCCTCGTTTCTTGTTGAGAGGCTCATGCTGCCTGCGGAAGCTCCTCGTGCATATAACTTTGCAGCCCCGTCGAGGATAGTGTTATGGTAGCATGTGGGTGATCTTTGACCACTCGGCGGTTTTACTGAAGATAAATGGCCAGCCAGTGCCGGGATTCGAACTCGGAACCCTGAGCTCATCTGCCCGACTGCTAGCCACTAGACCACCGCCTCCCCGAAGAAGACATCTCCCAGAAATTTCAATGTACTTAGCTTTCATTGAAGTGGACTGAAGGTGATGACGGTGTAGGGGTGAGTCGGGTTCAGACTGCTTAAGGAGTTTACATTTAAAACTGGATCTATGGATGGCTATCCTTTCTCTTAGTCTAAAATACTCATGGCTGCTATGTGCAGTATGTATAGGTTAATTTAAAGGTAAGAACTCCAAGGGTTCTTATAGGAAAGTACGTAGACTTTTGATGGTAGCAGGCGAGGGTGAACGTGATGTTTACCCGATGGTGTCTCATGGTGTTAAGAAGCCGAATACCTGTCATGGCGACTGACTTTGAATTCATCAAACCGCGAATACATGCCTAAATTTCACATTAAAGGAACCTTTCCTTCTATATTTTACTATCATAAATAATTAAATTTTTAACGAAACTATTAATTTAGATATCCCAAGTGCTATTTTCCCAAATGTGCTCGTAACCCCTAATTTCCCATTTTAAATTGTTGGGAGGATGAATAATTCCGAAACCTTAACAAAGCAACAAAAGAACTATCCTGTTACTAAGCTAGAAGCATTAGTCGTTGCTTGGGTTCTACAAATGTTTCGTTGCATCATATTAGGTTATCCTATTGAAGTTGTTACCGACCATCAAGCCATAAATCATTAGTTCAAATGCAAAAACCTTCCTGGTCGTCTTGCACGTTGATTCCTTACCATTCAAGATTTTATGCTGACTTTCACTTACATTGAAGGAAAATTAAACTTTGCAGCTGCTGGTTTGTCACATAACATTCCAGAAACATATCCAGTCACTGCTATGTCAACATTCGTACAAACATTTTTTCCAACGGAACATTTTAATGCAAGGATCCTGTTTGGTCAACGTTTTTCATCTAAACTTCAGCCTAAAGAACCCTTCAGGGTTATTGCCAAGGAACATAGCAATAAAGTCAGGTTTCTAAATATCAATTCCCTCTAGTAATCTCTTGCTCATCTCGACTCCCTAAAGAAAGTCAAATGGCTTCGATTCTGATTCACCACCACCTACACCTATACAGCAGCCTATGCCTACTGCAGTTCCTTCTGTCTCTCCATTCTAGATGGACTCTCCCAGCTTCATCTAAATATTTTCCATAATGTACCAGTGTATTATGTATAGTTTTGTCATGTTAATATTGTAATTTTATTTTTTGCATTTCTTGTCTTTTTAATCTATTTTTTTATTTATTTTCTTTTATTTCTAGTCCCCTACATATCTGTCATCCCCCGGGATTGTCTTTCTGTCTTGTTTATGTTTTGGAATTTGGGGTCAATTCCAGGTAGGTGGCAGAGCTTTGAAGGCACTGGACATTATATAATATTATATAATTTATTATATATATAATATATATATTATATTATATATATATATATATTATATTATATATATATTATATATATATATATTAGTAACTCTCAACTGACACTTGTACATGCATCA
>JAPQNM010000559.1:160000-162500 GCA_029783475.1 Metacarcinus magister
GAGCATGAATAGGCACGTGCCCACGAGAAACCTGTGTCCCTCCAGGTGCCCACCCACTGGCTTCGGCTGCCGTGTGGCGTGAGAACCGTGTTCTACTTGGTAGGACTGAGCGAGCATGCATGGAGTATTATGAAAATTTTTTATTAATGACTTACTCACGACCTCATACAATAACTATTTTACCGCTACTTGAAAGAAAAAAAAACATGACTGAGTTAAATGCATATACTTTCTATTGACATGCTACAGGAAAACTCTCACTTCAGTGTCGCAAAGGCTAAGACAGTTGAGGCAGAACACTTCATTAACTCTTTAACTTTCTTCGGAGAGAGATAAGGGACAAGACAAATTGCAGCACAGTAGCCTCGATAAGTTTCTGGAAAACATACCAGACGAGCCTCCTATTCCACATAGCCCGAGTCTAAAGCCCCTGTCCCACCGACGCCCGGTAAAAACCGAATCACGCCGAACTGGGTTATTACGGTACGCCCACGGAAAAATCGGCATTTGTCGGTGGCTACCGTGCGCACATCGTGCTACACTGGCATGCACAGGGTAGCGGCCAAAAAAGTTATTGTCGACAATAAGGCTGGGATCACACATTCACGGTTTTGAACCGCGACGAACAGCGACGCTTGAAATTTCCAAATCCTGGTCCATCTCATATGAAAATTGGCCGATGGCTCGCGATATGTTTGTAATCGTGGAACATCGGTAGGGTATAAAGACTGAATTACGACTCAATTACGATGTTATGCGACTGTCGCATAACGTCGTAATAGAGTCGTAATTCAGTCGTAGTGAACCCCGACCAGTCTCGTAAGTATGGCCAAGATGTATTACGACGTTACAAGACAAATCCCGATGGGCGTAAATCGATCGGGAATTGCAAACGATGTGATTACGACTGATTAATACATGTCGTGGAAACGTGTCGGGACCCTTGCCCAGGTATATAATCTTATGGGGGACACACCTCCAGCATCTCTAATTCATTATATGCCAATAATAAAGTAGGGCTGCTTCCTGCGGCAGGGACATATGCAGGAAGGCTAGGCTCAGATGTAGGGGGTGGGAAGGCTATGCTCAGATGTAGGGGTGGGAAGGCTAGGCTCAGATGTAGGGGTGGGAAGGCTAGACTCAGATGTAGATGGTGTGTAGGTGGCGCTGCAAACAACAACAAACAGTCCTGGATAGTGCTCCAAGTTTTGCCAAGATTCTGCTGGCATACAAGCTCACCTCAGGTGATACACTGCCTAAGGAGCTGCACGAAGGTACTGTGGAGACAAGAGTTAGTTAATACTAGAAAATAAGGTGGCCTTTCAACATCAGGCCCCACCCTCCTGCGCAGCTGTGAAAACGGTTGCCATGGTAACGACGACGCCAAACTACTGAAGAAAACGGGGTGCAAAGAAGATAATTTCACGGGATACTTGTCAAAATGGCTGGTTTGAGTGAGGCAGTGCAGATAGAGCTATAGCGGCGAGATCCCTGATTGAACTACGCAAAATGTCACATCATCAGTTGAACTCAATCAAAAAAGAAGATTTGATACAGAGCATCCTAAAAGCTACAGAACCCGCAGATGATGTGAATCTTGCTGTACAGGAGCAGTTGAAGACTGTGATTGAAGAAATAACGGAGCTGAAGAAGGCGTTGACATCTCCAGACAGCATTATTAACAAGACCTCCAGGATCAAATGAACAAGCAGCAAAAAATTATGGTAAAACAACAGAGGTATCTGGAGTCCCTGGACCGGAAGCAAAAGGAGTGTAACTTGGTGCTGCTTGGCGTGCCGGACGGGAGGGAGAGTCTGGATGGTGCGACTACTGACGAGACCAAGATCAAGAAAGTGTGGACAGCAATAGGATCGTCAACTACAGTGACATCATCAAGGCGACTGGGTCGGGAAGGGGGCCGACGCCGCCCCATACTAATCACTGTGGCATCAAGAAGTGACCGTGACGCTGTGCTGGAGCGTGCCAAGCGTTTGAAAGAGGCCGGCGATATGTATAAAAGGATCTTTATCAAGGAGGACACACATCCTGCTGTGAGAGAAGAGTGGAAACGGTTAAAGGAAGCTAAAAAAAGAAAAAGAAAGGCCTGTAAATGTCGGTTGTAATATTTGCATAGATTATAAAGCACGACAGCTATATAGAGACGGAGAGGTGATTGACAAATTTAATCTAATGGGTTTTTAAGAGGGCCACAATATCCACCTGTAAATTATATTAAGGTAATATCATGGAATGTCAATGCTGTTAGATCTAAGCTGGAAAAGCCAGAGGCGCAGGATTCGTTATTACATTACGACAGTGTTATTCACTAATTTTTGCAAGATAGCCACTTCGGTTAAACGCATTGATTGAGAGAGCCGCAGCTACTGCAAGTTAGCGTAACTCAACTAAATTAAGTAGTACTGAGCTGCTAGTGCAATATAGTAAATGTGATCAGTTTCCCGTAGTGGACACGTATGATTTCTGTACGACTAGGCTAGGG
>JAPQNM010000559.1:175000-177249 GCA_029783475.1 Metacarcinus magister
CCTACTTTCTCTCGTCTCGTCTCGCCTTCCATACTATATATTAATGCTCTCTCTACTACTCCTCTCTCTTCTCTCTCATCTCTCATACCATTATCTCTTCTACTCTATATCTCTACTCTCAACTATCCTTCCTCTATAATCCCCTCTCGCCTCGTCTATCTATAGGTCCTATATTACTATTATACATTATATCACTCTATTCTCCCTCTCTCTCTATCTATATCATCATCTCTCATCCTGCTCTCTCTCCTCTATGCGCTCAATCCCTCTCTCTAATATGCCTTCTTTATCTCTCTCTGTCTCTGATCCCTATATGCCTCTCTCTATATAATCGTCTCATCTTCTCTATCTCTACTATCTATCTACTATCTTCCTCGCTCTATTTATGCTTATATGCATCACTACTACTCTATATTTATATATATCTATATATTCACGGCCTATCTCGTCGATAGATTCAAATACTTCACTCATTATCGTACTATCATATCTCCTATTACGTCTACTCTCAGTATTCCTTATGCTATCCTATATACTATCCTATTATAATATACTATCTACCTCTCTCAATTCTCTATCTATCTCTCACTCGTATATCTAATAAGGAAGGCATAATATATACTATTATATCTCTCACTGCTATAAGTTGTGACTCTATATAACTTATATACTATACCTCATATATCTCTATCTCTTATGATATCTATATAGTTCTATAGTGCATAGTCATTGCAGTCTCTCTCTAATCCATCCGATATATGATATGTATATATATTCTATATTATCTCTCTATCTCTCTCCTCGCCTCTATCTTCTAGTAAATCTCATCCTCTTATCAGTATCATTCTTATATATCTGCACACTATCCATATTATCTCTAATTATCTATCTCTATCTCTATCTCATGTCTACCTCTATCTATCACTCGTCTTCTTCCTCTCTCTCTATCTTCTCTCGATACTATACGCTCATATATAATCAATCCTATATATAATTTACTATACATAGATCTCTCGGAATCTCGCCTTGCTATATCGTATCTCCATATACTCTCGATGCCTCTCTCACTATATATATATATCTATATATACTATATATGTATCTATATATAGTAGTTAGGTAATATATATAATATATATGATAGTATACTAAATATCATATATATATATATATATATATATATATACTATATTATACATATCTAGTATATATTATAATAATATTATAATATATATAGTATATATATATATAAGATATAGTATAGCTATTATATATATTATATCATATATATATTAATATAGTATAATATTATATATATATATATATATATATACAATATACATATTATAATATATATATTAGTATATAGTATATAGTATATTATGGTTATATATATACATACATAGGTTATATCATATAATATATTATAATATGATATTATATATTAAGTATATATAGCATCATATATATAGTATTATTAATATATGATATATATATATAATATATTTTAATATTATAAGTATTATATAGCATAGGCATTATATATATTATATTATATATATATATATATATATATATATATTATATATATTATAATATATATATATAATAGTATTATATGTATATATATATATATATAATATATAATATATATATATATATGATATATATATATATATATACATATATAATATATATATATACTATATATATATATACTATATATATATATATACTATATATATACTATATAGATATATATATATATATATAGCTATAGTATATATATCATATATATATATACATATATATATATATATATATATTATATATATATACATATATATATATATATATTATATATATATATAGATAATATTATATATATATATATATATATAATATATATATATATAATATATATCATATACATATTATATATATATATAATATATATATATATATATATACTCAATAGGTATACTACGATATATATATAGATATATATATATATATATATACATATTATATATATATATATATATATATATTATATATAATATATACTATATATATATTATATATATATTAATATATATATCTATGATATATATATATATATATTATATATATATATATATATTAATATATATACTATATATATATTATATATATATACTATAATATCTATATACATATATATATATATATATATATTATATATATATATATCCATATCATATATATAT
>JAPQNM010000560.1:15000-19350 GCA_029783475.1 Metacarcinus magister
TCTTGAAAGAGTTCAAGTCATAGACAGGTGGAAAAACGGACACAGGAAGAGAGTTCCAGAGTTTACCAGTGTAAGGGATGAAAGAGTGAAGATACTGGTTAACTCTTGCATTAGGAAGATGGACAGAATAAGGATGAGAAGAAGTAGAAAGTCTTGTGCAGCGAGGCCGCGGGAGGGGGGAAGGCATGCAGTTAGCAAGTTCAGAAGAGCAGTCAGCATGAAAATAGCGGTAAAAGATAGATAAAGATGCAACATTGTGGCGGTGACTTAAAGAATCAAGAAAGTCAGTTAGAGGAGGAGAGTTGATGAGACGAAAAGCTTTAGACTCCACCCTGTTTAAAAGAGCTGTGTGAGTTGAGCCCCCCCAGACATGTAAGCCATATTCCATACATGGGCGGATAAGGCCCCTGTACAGAGCAAGCAGCTGAGAGGGAGAGAAAAATGGACGCAGACGCCATAGGACACCTAACTTCTTGGAAGCTGATTTAGCAAGAGTAGAGATATGAAATTGCCAGTTTAGATTTTTAGCAAAGGATAGACCGAGTGTGTTTAATGTGGTGGAGAGGGGAAGTTGAGTGTCATTGAAGAAGAGGGGATAGTTATCTGGAAGGTTATGTCGAGTAGATAGTTGTAGAAATTGAGTTTTTGAGGCATTGAACAAAACTAGGTTTGCTCTGCCCCAATCAGAAACAAGTGAAAGATCAGAAGTTAAGCGTCCTATAGCATCTCGCCTCGAGTCATTTAATTCTTGTTGGGTTGGGCGTCTGTTGTACGACGTTGAAAAATGCAAGGTGGTGTCATCAGCATAGGAGTGGATAGGGCATTGAGTCAGATTTAGGAGATCATTGATGAATAATAGAAAGAGAGTGGGTGATAGGACAGAACCCTGAGGAACACCACTGTTGATAGTTTTAGGAGAAGAACAATGACCGTTCACTACAGCAGCATTAGACCAGTCGGAAAGGAAACTAGAGATGAAGGTACAGAGAGAAGGATAGAATCCGTAGGAGGGTAGTTTAGAAATTAAAGATTTATGCCAGACTCTATCGAAGGCTTTCGATATGTCAAGGCTGACAGCAAAGGTTTCACCGAAGTCCCTAAAAGAGGATGACCAAGATTCAGTTAGGAAAGCAAGAAGATCACCAGTAGATCGGCCTTTACGGAAACCATACTGGCAATCAGAGAGAAGGTTGTGAGCTGATAGATGCCTCATTATCTTCTTGTTAAGGACAGATTCAAAGGCTTTAGAAAGGCAGGAAATCAAAGCTATAGGGCGGTAGTTAGAAGGATTGGAGCGGTCACCCTTTTTAGGGACAGGTTGAATGTGAGCAAACTTCCAGCAAGAAGGATAGGTAGAAGTAGAGAGACACAGACGAAAGAGTTTGACCAGGCAGTGAGCGAGTTCGGAAGCACAGTTTTTGAGAACAACAGGAGGGACTCCATCCGGACCGTAAGCCTTCCGAGAATCAAGGCCAGAGAGGGCCTGGAAAACGTCATAATAAAGAATTTTAATTTTAGGGATGAAGTAGTCAGAGGGTGGAGGAGTAGGAGGAATATGCCCAGTATGTGACACATATGATGTTATTTTCTCATTGTGTGTTTGTTTGTTTGTTTGTTTGTGTGTACAGATGGACCAGGTGGTGCCAGCCGCTCCTCCCTGCCTGGTGTTCCTGGACCTGGCGTGGCCCGGCAGTGCGTCGCGTCGCGTGCTGATCCGTCTGGACCAAGACACTACGATGGGCCAACAGTTCATTCTGTTGTGTACGGGGCAGCGAGGCGCCTGCTACGCCAACACCAAGCTGTTCTCAGCAGCGAACACTGAGTGGTGGCGGGGGGTGGCGGGTGGTGATTACCAATACAATAATGAGGAGGGAGGAGCTGCCCTGCTGCCTCGCCTTGACAGTGTTAAGAACAGGTCGTCATTGCAGGCAGGGGATGTGTCGGGGAGGTTTGATAACCCTTGCAAAGGTGCTCAGTTCTGCATCTTCACCGAGGTCATGAAGTCCGGTACTCTTCATACCTTCGGCAAGGTGGTGGACGGTCTTGAGGTTGTGTTGGCGGCACAGAAACACCACCCCATTACAGAGGTGACTGTGGTGGACTGTGGCGTGGTGCTGTGGGCGTAGTGCACCACCACCACCACCCCCACACCACGCCATTACATAGGTGACTGTGGTGGACTGTGGCATGGTGCTCTGGGCGTAGTGCACCACCACCACCACCCCCACACCACACCATTACAGAGGTGACTGTGGTGGACTGTGGCGTGGTGCTGTGGGCGTAGTGCACCACCACCACCACCCCCACACCACACCATTACAGAGGTGACTGTGGTGGACTGTGGCGTGGTGCTGTAGGCTGATGATGATGATGATGATGATGGTAATGATAATATTAATAATAATAACAATGGTGGTGGTGGTGGTGGTGGTGGTCAGGCTTGCCAGGTTTTCTACCAGTAAAAATGTTAACTTCTGACTAAATGGGTTTTTTTTTTTTATTTATTTATTTTTTTTTTTTATTTTTTATATAAAATAAAAAATAAATAAATAAATAAATAAATAAATAAAAAAACCCATTTAGTCAGAAGTTAACATCTAGTCTAGATTATCAATAGAATGCATGTACAGTACTGTATTATTTAATATAACTCAGTGTACAATATTTGTCTTAAAAACCTTTACATGAAGCACAATTATCTGAAATGAAACACAAAATTTGTAGATCTCATGATTAATCTGTAGAGGTGACAACACTGTGTGAAAGAAAGAAAAGAAAGACGTTTAAACAAATAAATAAAATATATTACTTCATATTATTCATTATAAATGTTTATCTCAGTTCCTAAATAAACTCTTTGGTGTCCTTTACAATACAATGAAACAACCTTATACACTCATTCTATTACACGCTTTTTCCCCCACTCATCTCTAAATTTTCTCGAGGAATCTTATGAACTCTTCCATTTACTAGACATGATTTTGTACTTATGTGACAAGTAATTGTGTGAAATAGGTAGTCTTGCCTCACCCTCACCTCTGGCTATGAAAAGATTAATTAGAGCAAGAGTTCTCAACCTGGGGTACACGTACACCCTGGGGTACACGTACACCCTGGGGTACACGTACACCCTGGGGTACACGTACACCCTGGGGTACACGTACACCCTGGGGTACGTGAGAGGAATTTTGGTGGTACCTACGTGACAGGTTTCTCAAAAAACTTTGGTTCTGAATAAGACTTAAATAAGTACTAACTTATTAAAATAAATTATGTTATACACACACACAGTGACTTATGTATCAGCGTTACTAGTTACAAGGTACAACTAGCTACAAGCAGCACTAGTTCACTGTCACAATTATTGAAAACTGTCTGGTGTGGTTCTAGTTTAGTAAATGTATTGCATGCTAGCAGCTAGTCTCATACTGTTTCCTTATAACGGTAATTAGTTCCTATCAACACTACCTCATACTCACATAGTCACACGGATTGAAAAAGTTTGTCTGCTCCACATATATAACATAATTCAAAGTTGATAAACGATGCATTTCTGTTTACCCTTCTTGATGCTGCATTCTGGGTAAGGGTCACGTGACCATGACTGAAACACTTCAAGGGTTACTACATAACATTAAAAAGGTTGACAACACCTGCATTAAACCAAACAAATATTGGACATTACAATCTATTCATTCACATCACAGTGACGTTCAGGCAACCTTCATCACTACAAAAGTCGAACATTGAGGTAGAATTGCATTATAATAGCATAGTTAGGGAAATTCATACAGGGCAGGAACAGTATATACCTAAGAGGAGGATTAGGTCAAATAGAAATGATCCAAAATGGATGAATAGCAGCATTAGAAGGGAAATTGGATTAAAAAGGGGACTATAGGAGAATTAAAAGGGGAGAAGTACAGGTAGTGGGGCAGTATAATGACCTAGCAAGTTAAGTTAAAAAGGATATTAGGACTGCAAAGAGGAATTATGAGGTTAGGATAGCTAGAGATGCCTAGAAGGATCCAAAAGGATTCTATCAGCTGTACAAGGCTAAAGCAAAGGATAGAATAGGACCTCTTAAAGGAATGGATGGCAGCTTGATAGAAAATGGTGAAGAAATTAGTAAGGAATTAAATAAATACTTCCTGTCCATATTTTTTCAGGAAGAGTCGGATAGGGAACTGGAGCCAGTACATAAGAACATAAGAAATGATGAGACTGCAAGAGGCCAGTTAATGACCTACACGATGCAGTTCCTTGTCTCCCACCCTTGGAATAATCCAATATTTATCCATCCCACCTGTCATCCCTATCCATACTCTGATCCAACCGTCTTTTAAAGCT
>JAPQNM010000561.1:5000-43484 GCA_029783475.1 Metacarcinus magister
CAACAAAAAGTAATTCTGTGCCCACGACGGGCTGCTAGTACGAGCCAGTTGAAAATTTCTGAGACTATTGGATGTACGTTATTAAAATCCTCAAGGGCTGACAAAGCTGCTATGGAGTCGGAAAAAATAACAAAACCTCCAACATTCAAGGTAAAAAGAGATTTTATCGCTACTAAAATGGCCCACAGCTCTGCGGTAAAAATTGATGTACAGGGGGGTAGACTGCCGCACCGGGTAAAATCAGGGAAGACCGCTCCAAATCCGACGCCTGCATCGGATTTGGAGCCGTCAGTAAAAATGGGCGTGCAACCCTCATGTACGGAGGCATGATCGGTGAACAAAGTCCTCGCAGCATACTCCGACATAGCACTCTTGTTAGCCGGCATGTAACGGCAATACGATACTGCCAGCCGCCTCCACGGCGGGACAGGCAATAATCGTGGGACAGCTATGGCAGGGCGAGGAAGGGACAACTCTTCAATCACGCCACGAGCCCGAAAGCCAAAAGGCTTTGGGAAGTGCGGGTGCTGGGTGTAAGTGGCGTCCCGTGAAGTGTCCGTCACAGCACTGTAAGTGGGATCACCATAGAGACTTTGGCATCTGAACCACAAACGTGCCATCTGAGTCTGACGGTGAAGGTCGAGGGGTAACACTCCTGCATCTACGAGTAGACTGGGGATTGGACAAGACCGAAAGGCGCCCGTCGCCAGTCTGATTCCACCGTGATGTACAGAGTCGAGAGTACGAAGGCGAGGGGATGTGGCTGAGGCGTAGACTTGGGAACCGTAATCTAACTTGGACAGAACGAAACAGTGATATAAACGGAGGAGAATGGTGCGGTCAGCTCCCCAAGACACATGGGAAAGAAAACGGAGCAAGGACATCCGTCGCTGGCAAGCCGCTTTCAGGTCCCGCAGGTGTGGCAACCATGTAAGGCGTCTGTCAAATATTAAGCCCAAGAATCGAGTCGTTTCAACTACTGGCAGTCTCCTGCCATAGAGGTATAGGTCTGGATCCCTAAAATCACCTCTGCTTCGAGAGAAAAGCATAGCAACCGTCTTTGTGGGGGAAAAGTTAAAACCATGACTATCGGCCCAACGGGTGACCCGGCCAAGAGCCAACTGGATGTGTCGCTCGGCCACATCGAGACGAGTGGAAGCGTAGGAGAGGGAAAAGTCATCCGCGTATAGCGTGCATCGAAAGTCCCGGTGGACGCACTCGGTGATGCTATTGATGGCAACGCTGAATAGAGTGACACTGAGGACACTACCTTGTGGGACTCCTTCTTCTTGCTCAAAAGAGCTAGAAAGAGCAGTGCCCACCCTCACCCTAAAAGTACGGTCCTGTAAAAAAGACCGGAGGAACAGAGGGAGGTGACCCCTGAGTCCAACCGTATGGAGAGCTCGTAGAATGCCATACCTCCAGGTGGTGTCGTATGCCTTTTCAAGGTCGAAAAAGACGCTCACAACCCGCTGCCTGCAAGCAAAAGCTTGGCAGATAGTTTTTTCTAATCGCAGAAGAGCGTCTAGAGTAGAGCGAGATCGACGAAAACCACACTGTACTGCCGAAAGATGGCCACCCTTCTCAAGGAACCAGACTAGACGAGTGTTAATCATCTTCTCGAAAATTTTAATCATGCAAACGGTAAGGGCAATGGGTCGATAGCTAAGGGGGAGTGAGGCGTCTTTTCCAGGCTTGAGGATTGGTATGACTATAGCAGACTTCCAGGAGGGTGGTACGTATCCGTCACTCCACATCCTATTAAATAATCCTAGGAGGAAGGACAGTGATCCAGAATTTAGGTGACGGATCATTGAATATGTAATGTTATCCGCCCCTGGGGAAGAGTCCTTACAGGAAGATAAAGCTGAACGCAGTTCCGGTGGAGAGTAAGGGACATTGTAGTTTTCACCCCCACGAGATGAAAAGTCTAGTTGGCGAGCCTCGTCTGCCTCAAACTGGCGACGCACTGCTGGAGATCTCGAGGCCCGGCTGGACACCATAGAAAAAGTCTCAGCGAGTGTGTTGGCTACTGCCTGGCTATTAGATACCTTATCCCCGTTGACATGGAGGACCGGAGGCGAGCCTGGAGAGAACTTTCCTGCTATCTTCCGCACGCGCTTGAATACCTGCGACATAGGTGTCTGCACGTTCAATGTGGAGACAAAAGATGCAAGGGACTTACGGCGAGCATCCTTGAGGACTCGGCGAGCCTTAGCTCTAGCCAGTCTGTATTGTCCCCGGAAAAATTCGGTTTTATGTCGACGGTACCTACCAAAAGCTCGACGACGCTCAGTCACTGCCTGTCTACACTCATCAGACCACCAGGGGACCGGTCGGCGCTTGGTAAACCCCGTGGTCTGAGGGATGGAAAGCTCACCAGCTCGCTGGAGTATAGATGTAAAATACTCGACAGCGCTGTCTATGTCTAAAAACTCATCAACCTCGCAGTCAACTATGGCAAGTTGTTTAAAAAGTCCCCAGTCAGCGCGGTCTAGCCGCCAGCGGGGGACACGGGGTAAGGGGAGGACGTCGGGAGAAGACAGGAGTATAGGGTAGTGGTCACTCCCACAAAGATCTCCTGTGACGCTCCATGTGAAGTCAAGTAGGGTGTCAGGAGAACACAATGATAAATCTAGAGCCGAGGTGGTGTCTGTCTGGATGTGGTAGTGTGTATGGTCACCGGTGTTAAAAATACCTAGATCTAAGGCTTCAACCACAGTGGCAATCATTGCTCCCCTGTGGTTGATAAGTGCATCTCCCCACAGGGTGTGCCGACCATTAAAATCTCCTAAAAGAATAAACGGGGAAGGCAATTGCTGGACTAGGGAAACGAAGTCCTCTCTGTCTACTGGAGTATTGGGAGGGAGGTATAAAGAGCAGACAGTGTATGTTCTCCTGAGGTGGAGCTGGACAGCCACCAGCTGCAGGGGGGAGACAATATTAAAAGAGGTAAAAGCAATGCCGCGTGAGTTATCTAAAAAAATTGCTGTTCCACCATGATGGCCTTGCGCGCGATCATGAGGAGAGTAAAAGCCAGAGTAACCCCTGGGTGTAGGATGGGAGGACGAACCAATCATAGTCTCCTGCAGACAGACACAGACCGGCTGGTGTCTTCGCAGGAGTAGACTGAGCTCCTCCCAATTTCCTCTCAACCCACGAAGGTTCCACTGTAAAATATTAAAAATATTAAAATTAACGGTGCGTGGGGAGGCCCCTAGAGGAGACCCTCCCAACACCAGTATCCTTCTTGCTCTTACCCTGCCTAATGGCAGTGGCTAGAGCAGTGGAGGCAGTGGACAATCGCCTTGCAGTCTTTCCTAGCCCAGTGGCCAGTGAGGTGGCCACAGCAGCAGGAGCAGTGATGACGGCGTGAGCCGACAACGGGGTAGGAGTGACGGCCGGAGCCGACACCAAGGCGGGAGTAACGGCCGTAGCCGACACAGGGGCGGGAGTAACGGCCAGAGCCGTCACCGGGGCAGGAGTGTTGGTCAAAGTCAAAACGGTCGGGGCCGACAGCGGGGTGGGAGTGACGGCCGGAGCCGACACCGGGGTGGGAGTGACGGCCAGAGCCGACACCGGGGTAGGAGTGACGGCCGGAGCCGACACCGGGGTGGGAGTGACGGCCGTAGCCGACACCGGGGTGGGAGTGACGGTCGGAGCCGACACCGGGGTAGAAGTGACGGCCGGAGCCGACACCGGGGTAGAAGTGACGGCCGGAGCCGACACCGGGGTGGGAGTGACGGCCGGAGCCGACACCGGGGTGGGAGTGACGGCCGGAGCCGACACCGGGGAGGGAGTGACGGCCGAAGCCGACACTGGGGTAAAAGTGACGGACGGAGCCGACACTGGTGGGGGCCTTCGAGGCCCACCAGAGGGTGTAGAGGATCGTGCCTCCTTAGGAAGGGGCACCTCCTCGATGGAGTCTTCACTTCTGCTACGCTTATGGTGTGATGGCGTAGCAGTAGGGGTCTGAGTGAGTTCCTCTGACACCTCCATGGATGTAGAGGGCAGAGCAGCAGGAGTAACAGCATTTTTGTGTGAAGCATTTTGTGGCTTAGCCACTTGGTGTCCTGTAGCAGTCGGTTTGTGTAGTTGACGTCTATTATTATGAGAGGAAAGCATAGTTGCATAAGTCACTCCTGGACGTATATGTGTAGTAAGGACTCTACGCTTTGCCTCGGCAAAATCAATTTTCTCCGTGGTCCTGATGGAGAGTACTTCCCTCTCAAATCTGTAGCGGTCGCAGTCTTTTGAGTAAGCTGGGTGAGGTCCGTGGCAGTTAAAGCAAGAGACAGGACCAGGGCAGGTCGTGCCATCGTGATCCGTTGTACCACAGGACGGGCACACCGCTGGTAGGCCATCTTGTAACCTACGGCAGGAACGACTGACATGTCCGAATGCCTGACAGTGATAGCATCGCCTAGGGGACGGTATGTATGTTTTTACTGGGAGGCGGAGCCACGCCAGTTTGACAACTTCAGGCAGTTTGAGTCGGTCGAAAGTGAGAAACAGGGTAGGGGTGGGAAAAAGAACTCCATCAACTTTCCTTTGTAGGCGATCAACTCCTACAACACCCTGATCACTCAGTTCTTGGAGAAGCTTTTCGGTTGAGTAGCGCATGACGTCACGAGAAAAGACGACCCCCTTACACTGGTTGAGGGTAGCGTGTGGAGTACACGCCACCTGCGTTCCAGGGACAGAGGAGATCGCTCTAAGGCGAGCACTCTCTTCCGGGGACGACACCTCCACTAGGAGACTACCATCCCTTTGGGAGGAGACCTTAGGCTCGCGTCCACAAACTTTAATGAGTGCTCTATGTACGTCAAATATGTCCAGATCCATGACAGACACCCCATCAAGAGACTTGATGACAAGGAATTGTTCGTAATATGCCGGTTCGAAAGTACCTGGTAGAGTCTGAATGAGAGGGCCTGAAAAGCCCTTCTGTGCGTTAACGCGTCTTTGTTTTCTTGGCTTATTATTCAAAAATTCTCGGTTCGAATCTCTAGAATTCGAAGCGGAGGGGACAGTGGTCCCAGTTGCACCACCCGTGGCCCGGAAAGGCTGAAGGGTGGCGATAAGGGAAGATCGAGAAGGAGAAGCCGGGGACGAGCGGACGTCAGGGAGCGAGCTTGGTCGCGAAAGTAGTGGTGTAGATGCCATAAAAATATTAAGAAAGCATTCGCTTCCCCCCCCCCCCCACCCACCACGGAGCCCAACAAGGGAGGGATGTATGTTGAGGCACGACGGCTCTCAACAGCCCTAGGGGTAGTGGGGGAAGTATACGCAGCCACTGCCTGGAGTGAGGTGGCAGCCGCGGGACCGTTGCGGTGCCCACCAGACAGCAGCCGCTTGACCCTAGCCAACGCATGACCAGCCGATTGATCCAGCGGGGCCACACTGGACCACCTGTCTTACCCCAACTCCCCCACCAAAGAAGTGTGTTGTCCACCGCAGGGAACTACCTCCTGCCCTGCGGTGGACTCAACTCCCAGATGAGGGAGCGCGGGGAGTATACAGGACGCAACGCACGGCAAACACGCTGGGAGGCTTAGTCCTTCCCTAGATGTAGACGGGTAAGGACGAGCAACATCACCGGTAGGCCTCCTCTACCAGTGATGAAGGGGGAGTCCACGAGGCCGACGGACACCAACCCTACAGAGACGGACAGGGCCCCGCAGGAGGGGGCGCCGCCGACCACGCTTCAAGCCCCGCCACCACATCAAGGTGACTCCCCACGGCGGAGAACGACGAGGAACTTAACAAGCTCCTCTCGGGCGTGACCATTGCACAGGGCGGTGTGCTGCCCAACATTCAAGCAGTGCTCCTTCCCAAGAAGACTGAGAAGAAGTAATCAAAGAACGAGGAGAAATGAGAGAGGAATCTCCATCATCACCATTCCTTTGACACACTATTATCCGGCTCCTATTCGGAGCCACATATTATAAATCTTGAGAGTTGGACGGAC
This sequence comes from Metacarcinus magister, assembly GCA_029783475.1. Lineage (NCBI taxonomy): Eukaryota > Metazoa > Arthropoda > Malacostraca > Decapoda > Cancridae > Metacarcinus > Metacarcinus magister. The sequence continues at coordinate 10,972 of JAPQNM010000561.1, forward strand.
CATGATTATGATATAAATTATATGATTATGTGATAGCAACAATATTGATAATAATAATAGAGCATACGTATATATATATATTATATATATATTATATATATATTATTTATTTTTTTATTTTATTTTATTTATTTATTTATTATTTATTTTTACCTTATTAATGCTTATCATTACTAAAACTTATTTTAGATTATCTCTTCTACAACTTGATGTTATTCTCACGACTCCATGAATAAGAAAATATTAATAAATTAATCATTTAAAATATATTTATATATATATATATATATATATATATATATATATATATATATATATATATATATATATATATATATATATAATGAATGACCACCATTCTCTTTATGCAAAAGATTGTGGACCTAGAAGGTCCGGGATTTATATGTTTGTAGACGGTAATAAACGGCTTTGCAATGCAATCCTTAACCACCGAATCCGTACAGAGTGCGTCCCTGACGCTTCAGGGCATACACGACGTCCATGGCAGTAACAGTCTTGCGCTTAGCGTGCTCAGTGTAGGTGACGGCATCCCTGATAACATTCTCCAGGAACACCTTAAGCACACCACGCGTCTCTTCGTAGATCAAGCCAGAGATACGCTTCACGCCGCCGCGACGAGCCAGACGACGAATAGCTGGTTTGGTGATGCCCTGGATGTTATCACGTAAAACCTTTCGGTGACGCTTAGCGCCCCCTTTCCCAAGACCCTTGCCTCCCTTGCCGCGGCCAGTCATGATGATGATGCTGCTGCTGCTGCTGCTGCTAGTGTGTGGGTGTGTGTGGAGCGGAGCGATGCGCACTACAGACTGAGACAATTTCTGAAAGTACCCCTTATATAAGCCGGCAGCGTTCGAGCTTGTAGTAGGTTATATTCAAACTTACCTTATATATGTTATTCTATATTATATTATATTATTGTGTGGGTGTGTGTGTGTGTGTGTGTGTGTGTGTGTGTGTGTGTGGTGGAGTCGGGTGAGAGGGTGGTGGTTGGGGGTTTAAGGGGGAGTGGGGGGTGAAAGGTGGTAGTAACACTATAAAAACGAAAAAAAAAGAAAAATAAATAATATAAAATTTAACCAACCGATGATACATGATAAAGAATATACGGGATTATACCAGAAAATTAAATAAAAATAAAAATCATTGAATTCCAACAATTTTTGATGTTCCCGGCCGGTCACCCATCCAAGTGTGAGCCAGACCCAGCGTTGCTTAACCTCGCTGATCGGACGAGAAGCTTCCTTTCTTAAGCAAATGCCTCAGTTTGCCTATTACATTTGTTTGTTCAGCTCCGCCTCCGTGATAAGGGTAGTTGAGGGTGGATGTTGAAATGAGAGGAAGATCCCCCCCCAATTAAATATTCATTCCAACCGAAAATGAGTGACAAAATATATCCGGTGTTATAACCGGAAAAAAAAATAAAAAAAATAAAAATCTTTGAATGCCAACATCTTGTGTTCTGTTCCCGAGCGGTCACCCATCCAAGTGCGAGCCAAACCCAGCGTTGCTGAACCTCGCTGATTTATGTGTTTGTAGACGGTAATAAACGGCTTTCTAATGCAATCCTTAACCACCGAATCCGTACAGAGTGCGTCCCTGACGCCCCAAAATTGAAAATTCATACCAACCGAAAATGAGTGACAAAATATATCCGGTGTTATAGCGGGAAAACATGGAATGCACACAGTGAAGCAGGATGTGGTCGATAGAGAGGGTAGTATGGCAGGTGATGCATTGGGGTGGGAAGGCGTGGGCGATGTGGGGGAGCATGTGGGTGGCTAGGGTGCAGCCCATCCTGAGGCGTGCGAGGACCACCTCCTGACGCCTTGTGGGGCGGTTGGAGGAACCCCACTCGCCCAGGATGGGTTTTACTGTGTGAAGATGGAGGTTGTCCCAGTGACTTTACCACAGGAGGAAAACTGATGATTTTGCAGCCGAGAGACATGACTGCAGATCTCGACGGAGGTTCCACGCTCCCTCGAGCTCTGCAGCGGACCTAGCCAGCATGTCAGCCTGCTCATTCCCGTAAATACGCGAATGACCAGGCACCCAATACAAAGAGAAAGACTTACTGCGTGAATTTAGCTTATTAATAATGTTGCCTTGGATTTCATTGGCATCCGTGCGCCCGGACTCTATCGCCTGAAGGGCTGACATAGAGTCCGTGAAAATGACAATTACGTTATGATTTGAATTTAGTGCATAATCTATGGCTTTATCAATAGCAAAAAGTTCTGAGGAAAACACCGATGTATGGGAAGGTAGTCGGAACCTGAGGGCACATTCACACGACCAAACACTAGCACCCACACATTCACTCGACTTGGAGCCGTCAGTGTAAAGGTGGAGGGAGGGAGGGAGGCTAGCGACGAGAGCCCGGAAGTGATGACATATCTCCACTTCGGTCATGGCAGGCTTGTGTTGGGGAAGCCATTTAGTATTGATGGTGGCTTTGGGCTCCCAAGGGGCTTTTGTTGGTTGCACAAGCTGGTCAACACCGTCAAGGTCCACTTCACACTCCTGGCATATAGTGTGAAGTCGGACAGCTAGTGGACGGTGTCGACCAGTGTGGAGGTGGTGGTGCTGTTTGATTACTGTAGCTGCCATGAGACCGAGTGGAGTCTTCCGGGCCGTTGACAGGCCGTATGCCAGTAGTAGGCCGTCACGTCGCACACTCAGTGGTGGTATATTTGCCTCCACCTCCAAACGCCCCACGCGTGTACACCGCAGTGCTCCAAGACACATTCGCAGACATACATTCTGAAAAACATCCAGCCTCCTCAGTGTTGCGTCCGACGCAGACCCATACACCGGTGAGCCATAGTCTAAGTGAGAACGAATTAAGGACTTGTACACCTTTAATAAAGATTTTCTGTCTGCTCCCCATGAAGTACCTTATAGGTATTTTAGGACATTGACTTTTTTATGGCAACGAACTAACAAATTATTTACGTGTGTTTTCCAATTGAGTCTGCTGTCAAAATGCAGACCCAAGAATTTAACTGAATTTTGAAACGGTATCGGTTGGCCTTGAAGAGAAATATGCAAAGCAGGAATTTTACGTTGAGTGAAAACTACACCGATACACTTTGGAATAGAAAACTTAAATCCCCACAGAGAGGCCCACTGTTGGACGGAGTCAAGAGCAATTTGAATCCGTCCAGCCGAGAACTGCGCGTTTGGCGACAAATGCCATAACGCACAGTCGTCAGCGTAGAGCGAATATTTAAGATTTCTTGGGACAGGAGTTGATGACAGAATATCATTAATCATAACACAAAATAAAGTAGGACTAAGAACACTACCCTGTGGCACCCCATTTTCCTGGACATAAATGTCCGAGAATACGTTACTGGGAAGCTTGGCAGAGAAAGTTCTGTCCTGTAAGAAATTATAAACAAAAATAGGTAAATTACCTCTTAAAACGTGAGCATGGAGTTTCATGAGGATACCGTGTCGCCATGTCATGTCGAAGGCTTTGTGAATGTCCAAGAACACTCCTATCATGAATTCATTTTTGGCGAAAGCCTCTGAAATACAATGCTCCAGGTGCATTAAGTGGTCCATCGTGCTTCGGTATTTACGAAAGCCCGATTGTTGACCACTTAACACACCTTTTGCTTCTAAAAGAAAAAGCAGCCTTTTGTTAATCATACGTTCCATGACCTTACAGAGACAACTCGTGAGCGCAATAGGACGAAACGCACTGGGGTCCGTAAGGCGACCAGTCTTTTTGGGTATTGGGATAACATGAGCAAAATGCCAAGATTGGGGGAAAGTATGAGTGGTCCAGATTCTATTGTAAAGGGAGAGTAATTTAATGAGTGAACTAGGGCCGAGATTTTGGAGCATACTGTAAGATATTTGATCTGGACCAGGACTGGAGCCTTTACAGGATTTCAGGGCAAGGAGGAGTTCATCCAGCGTAAACTCTGAGTTGTAGTCAGTGTTTACGCCTCCTGTGGCAAAGTTTGGGACAGTTTGTTCTGCTGCCTCCTTCCGGGGAAGGAAGGCAGGGTGAAACGAGGCGGAGCTACTCGCCTGCTTAAATTGCCGGGCTATGACATTGGCAATGGCTGGGGGGGTGTCTGTCACATCCCCGTTGTTGATGAGTGTGGTTATTGGGGTTGTGGTTTTTTTCCCGCTAAGGACATGGACCGTGTTCCAGACCTGTCCTAGCGGGGTTGTGCGGTTTACAGATGAAGTATACTCTCTGAAAGAGCCCCTCTTAGCTTGAAGGATGACTTTCCTTGCCTGAGCCCTTGCCTTTTTATAGGCCATGAAATTAGCTTTGTATCGCCTATTACGCTCACGAAGTGCTTGTCGGCAATCCGTTGTCCACCAAGGAACTCTATGCTTTGTGTGAATTGTAGAAGTTTTCGGAATACATGCCTCAGCGGCGTGTAAAATGGATTGTGTTGCGTTACTAACCATTGTGTCAGTGTCCTCGCCAGATATATCCACATCGGCGATCACACGGAAGGTTGCCCAAACTGCTCTTTTAAAATTAAATTTAGGTGGAGGAGGGGTAGTGGCAACGTCGCATGCATAAGAAATGCAGATTGGTAGGTGGTCACTTCCGTGTGAGTCGTTGCTGACATTCCAAGAGAAGTCAGGGAACATATTTGCCGAGGCCAATGACAGGTCAATGGCAGTCGCGTTACCAGTCCGATCGTCTACACGAGTCGCACAACCATCGTTCAGAAGACAGAGGTTTGTCTGTAGGAGAATGTTAACAATCTGTTCCCCACGTACACTTGACACCTCACTGCCCCATTGCTGATGATGGGCGTTAAAGTCGCCCAAAACCAGCTTCTTGCCTGGAAGCTGGTGAAATAACGACCTTAAGTCATCATCAGCAATAGGCGTATTGGGAGGCAAGTAGAGAGAACAGATAGCCAGATACGTGCCATTGAATTTCACTCTGCACGCGACTGCCTCCAGAGTGGTATCCAACGTCACTTCTGTGTGTGATAGTGTTTTATGTGTGTAAACGGCCACGCCGTGACCGTCGTGTCTTCTATACGCATGGTAGTGTTTTAGTACTGAAGGATCAGGATGATCCTCCAGCATCGTCTCTTGTAGGCAAATAACGGACGGCCTGTGTAAGTTCACTAAAAGTGACAAATATGGAAGTTTATTCCGAATACTTCTACAGTTCCACTGTAAAACGTTGAACGTAATGGTTTAAGAGTTATGGGAGCGGCCGTGGTTCTTATTTTTTTTGCGCTCGGAGGCGCTAGCCGGGGACCTCTCTCGGCTCTTGTCAGAGGAGATCTGCATGGCTTCATCTATGGTTAACTCCCCGGAGCTGGTCGAGAGGGAGCGAGCGTGAGAGCCCCTCCTCGAAGGCGCGGGAGCCGCGAGGACATGAGAAGAGGAATTGCGTTCTAAAGTGGTATAATTACATTTATTATTATCCTTGGCGTTCTTTCCTTTCTTTGGTGAAGTGGTAGAGACAGCAGAGGCATATTTGATCGTAGTAGAGGAAGAGGATGAGGTGGAGGTGGAGGTGGAGGAAGAGGAGGGGGAGGAGGATGTGGCAGGTGTGATTGTGTTTTTGGTAGTAGGTGTTGGAAGAGCAGATGAGGTTTTCGTAGGAAGGGAAACAGCTGGGGCAGGTGCAGCAGGCAGAGGCTCAGTCTGAATCGAAACAGACTTCATCACTGGACGCATCTGTACGCTTGCCGCGTATGAAACGCCTGGAGAAGGCGCAACGTGCGTCTCCTTCACTCACTTCCTCGCGTCAAAGTACGAGATGCCTTTGACTGCCTTAACGGTACAGACCTCTTTCTCCAGCTTCCAAGCAGGACAATCCCGCGAGAAAGTAGAGTGAGCTTCTGAACAGTTACGACACTTCTCTACCAATGACAAACACTGTTCCGACGAATGACCCTCGCAAGCACACTTACCGCAGAAAGAGTGAACAGAACGACAAGCATTTCCGTGATGGCCATAGAGTTGACATTTGAAGCACCGAAGAGGGTTTGGAATATAGGGACGAACGGGAACCCGCTCGTATCCTACATCCACTCTGTCGGGCAACTTAGCAACAGCAAAAGTTAAAGTGACTGAAGCAGTGTTCCTTCTCGCACCGTCAACGAATTTAGTGATCTTTCTAGCCCCAATAACGCCCTGGTCATGCATGTTATCAACGATTTCATCTTCCGTCATATCCGCAAAGTCGAAATGGGAGGCAACCCCCCGACACGAGTTCATGGATACTGGGATCGAAGCTTCAATCTCAATATCATGCATGCGTCGTAGCTTCATTAGGGAAGTGACTTGTTTAGCATTAAGAGTTTCAACTAAAAGATCTCCGCTTGCAAATTTTTTGACATTGGCAACAGTACCAATATTTACATCTATTACTTTTCTTATTATAAAGGAATTTACGGTGGATAGGCGGGTCTGAGTCTTAGATTTTAGAGTCACAAATTTCGCTTGGTCAGGGGTCGGGGGTGGTCGGTCAGGACCCTCCCTCCCCCTGGAGGGGGGAGGGGGGGAGGCGGCCTCAGCCATGGGGTACACCCCCCTCCTACAGGAGGGGAGCGGGACACAAGCAGGAGGACGCCAGGGAGGAGTTTCCTAGAGTCAGATTGTCTTGCCAAACCACTCTAGGGGGGCCGATTGGTGTTAATTCACCCCAAAAGCACGCTCACTGAGGCGGACACTCCGTAGGTGAGAGAGGAAAGACAATCTGACAACCAGACAACAGACACTTACTGTTGTCACTAAGGTGAGGACAATGAGGTAACAAAACTCAGTACATAGGTAGAGGGACACCTATATTTATTTAGATAACCTAGACCTGAAGGGCCGTCAAAATATGGTGAAAGACAGCAGCAGCAGGACGACGTGTACAGTGTACCGTGTCTGGGCTCAGTGAATTTGAGCGACAGTTAGTTAGTTAGTTGCTATCGTGCCCCTTTGAAAAAGGGACACACGGGCTAGCTATGAGCCCGTCAGAGTAGACGTTTTAATATAGTTGGCATTTAATAAGGTGGTGGGTACCTTTTCCCTACAGCTGCAAGAATAGACAGCTCTGACTGGTTTATGATTTCTGCAGCTGTTTCGAGTCTTAGAGGGAGGGGGGCACGGATGTGTCTGCGCAGGTCAGAGGTCACAGGGCACCGGAGGACATAGTGGAGCAGGGGTTCCTCTGTTGCCGTGAGGCAGTGGTCACACGTGTCCGGTAGGGTGTTGAGGATCTGGGCGCGGCACAGGTAACCTAGCCTAGTCTCTGTATGGTCCTCGCGATGGTGGGGCTGAGGCCATAGAGAGTAGCAGGCTGGCGCTGGGTAACATTGTTATACCATCTAGCGGAGGAGGAGCCCAACGCTAGTGCATTATCGAAGATGGCCCTCGTCTTCTCATGTGCTGCTGTTTTAAACGCAGTTTTTAAAGAGCTAGCGCTGCGGGGGAATTCCAGCTCTATTTCATTCCCGGCTCCGGCAAGTCTGGCAGCCGTGTCTGCTCGTTCGCTGCCTGCCACGCCCACATGGCCTGGGACCCAGTGGAGGTGAATGTTAGCTCCGTCCCGGTGGAGGAGGGCCATCTGGTGGTATATGGCGGACAGCAGCTCGAAGTTGTCTCGTGGCCTGTATTGTTGCAGTGACTGGAGAGCGGAGACCGAGTCAGTGAATAAGTGTAGGTCTGGATGCTCATTACCCCCAAGCGTCTCATGGGCGTGTGACAGGGCAAGTAAGATGGCAGCAAGCTCTGCCTGGAACGCTGTTGCGTAGTGGGGGATGCGTCGGCCGACGGTGGTGTCGCCACATATGAAAGCAGAACCGGCTGCACCCCCACTAGTCAAGGACCCATCAGTGAAGTAGTGGCGGGCAGTCGGAGAGGTGCAAGAGGCTACAAGGTGGAGTGCTTCTTGGCGGAGGAGAGCGGGTAGCAGCTGCTTGGGCCTGCTGCAGGTGAAGGTGGTCACCGTGAAAGGTGGTGGGATCCATGGGGGAGGGAGTGGGTGGTCAGGAACGGGGAGGTCAGGACCACATCGCACCACGTCTCCAACACCTAGGAGGCGAGCCGCGTCGGCAGCAGCGTGCACCCAGTCACGGTCAGGGCGAGCAGCAGGGGGTCTGTTGAATGCGTGCAGGAAAGCACGACTGAGACGGCTGTGTGGCCAGCGGCGTTGGAACGCCATCATGGCACTGCAGGTGCGTGCTTGAATGTGCGCTCTGACTGTTGGTAGCCTGCACTCTTCCCTCATGGTGGCAATGGAAGTCCATCGAGGTGCCCCGAGAATGGAGTGTAATGCTTTGTTCTGCATAATCTCGAGGGACTTGAAGGAGGTGTCAAAGAGTCCTGGGAGATAGGGGGCGCTGTAGTCTAGCACAGAGCGGACACCCATCACGTAAAACGTGCGCAGCACCTGTTGTGAAGCTCCAGCCCGTGCGGGGCCGTATCCAGATAGGAATCGGAGCACCCGCAGTCTAGCCTCTGATCTTTCACAAATGTGGTTTACCTGGTGTTTGAAGGAGAGGCCTGGGTCAAAAAAGACACCTAGGTACTTGTGCCTGATGGTGTGCTGGACAGGTGTGCCGTCTAGTGCTACTGGTCGCGTGAGAGGCGAGAGACCAAAGGTCATGTAGCGCGTCTTTTCGGGGTTGATTTTAAGCCCCAGAGAGACGCAACGCTGGTGCAGAAGGCTCACGGCCTGATGAGCCTGCTCCTGGTAGTTAGCTTTTGGTAAGAAGAGCGCGAGGTCATCAGCGTAAGCCAGGAGGAGGGAGTCACGTCCGTAGGAGGTCTCCAGTAGCCGTTCCATCAGCGTGTTAAAAATGAACGGGCTGATGCAGCTACCCTGTGGGGTCCCCAGTGTGTGCCGGCGTGCGGTGGACAGACGACCCTGGAAACGCACCCTGGCAGTGCGTGCCGTGAGGAAGTCTGCGACCCACTTTAGAAGGCGCCCTTTGACCCCCTTAGCTGCCAAGGCCTCAGGCATAGCAAGAGGGTCCGCCAGCTCGAAGGCTTTCTCAAGATCGAGAAAGACGACGAGGCCGGAGCGTTTGCGGAGGGCGTGTAGTAGGGTCATTAGGCAGGAGGTGGTGTTCCTTCGGTGTTGAAAGGCGAAGAGATGTGGATGGAACTCGCCCGCCTTCCACCGCAGCCGCTCAAGGACCAGCCGCTCTGTAACCTTACCGACACAGCTGAGGAGAGAGATCGGTCTCACAGCACCCCGCTCCCCCGGCTTGGGGATAGGAGTGATAACAGCCTCCTTCCAGGATACAGGCAAGGCACCAGCCTGCAACGAAGCATTGCAGAGCTGAAGCAGCGAGCCTGCACCCACAGCCCCAAGGTGGGAGAGCATGGAGTATGTGATTCGATCGACTCCTGGTGACGTATCACGGCCGTGTGGGATGGCTTGGTGAAGCTCATGAAGCGTAAAAGGGATGTCAGTGGCCACTTCCTCCTGGCACGCCTCTGTCACGCTTGCTGCCCTGCTGTCGGCCAAGTCAGCTTGCGCACTTCTCGTCGAAGCAGGTAGTAGGGAGGGAGAAGTGCGGTCAGCAAAGACATCAGCCAGTCGTTCTGCTTCTGCCTGAGGAGTAGGATGTGCAGGAGGGCGTGGCGGACAAGGCTTATACATCCCTCGAGCCCTGCGCCACATCTCGCCGATGGGTGTCTGGTGGCCGACTGAACGGCACCAGGCGAGCCACTCCCCTTCCCTTAGTCGTGCTTTGGTGGTTTGGGCGTGGCGAGCGGTGGTTTGGGCGTGGCGAGCAACACTTCGAAGGTAAGACCGGCGGGCAGGTGTTGGGTCGCGCCGGTACTCCTTCCTTGCAGCGTTGAGCCTTTTATTAATTTCTCTCACCCGTGGCCCGTATATCCATGCGTCCTTGTGATGATGTGTGCTCTCTTTTGCTGGCGGTATCGCCTGCCGAGCCGCCTCAAGTACGAGGGAGGAGAATAGAGCCGCATGACTGTCCAGAGGGAGCTGGAAATCAGCATTCTCCATGAAGGTGTCGGCAGTGACAGCAAATCGCCCCCAGTCTGCGCGGCGAATGTTGAGCCTTTGCAGACGTGGTGGTAACGGGGGCAGGTGGGACTCAACCTCAATGACAATGGCAAAGTGGTCACTGGTGAGGTGGGGGTGCAGTGACCACGTAGGTGTGGGATTGAGAAGCACGGATGAAAAGGTGAGGTCAAGCTTACCGCCCTGGAGGTGTGTGGGGCAGCCCGTATCATTGAGGAGGACCATCTGGCCTGAGTCCTCAAAGGACGCATGGAGAGAGTGGCCGGTGTCGTTAGTGGGGCCAGAGGAACCTAGCCACGGGTGATGGGCGTTAAAATCTCCGGCAACAAGCACCATCTCAGTAGCAGCAAGCCCAAAGACATCGTCGATGTCAAGCTCTGCTGCTAATGGCCTGTAGATGTTATATATGTATAGCTGTCGGTCTGGGAGGAGGATAGTGACAGCCTGCACCTCTACCCCATCCCCACAGTAGAGAGGGTGTGGCTCCTCGCGGCAGTGTAACCAGCGCCGGGCGAGGATGGCTAGTCCCCCCCCGTTGCCCCTCATTGCGTGGCAGGTGGAAGGCATTGTATCCGGGTAATGTAGCAGAGGTTCCTATTGGGAGGAACGTCTCCTGGAGAATTGCGATGTCAATTTTGTCCCTCCAGCACACTTCAACGAGGGAAGCGTAGTTGGCGCGGAAACCCCTGCAGTTCCACTGACAGAGGCGCAGGGGGCCGGACCTGCGTTCACCAATGGTGTTGGTGAGCTCTGGTGTGCTGGTTGCCGGCGAGGGTTGAACCGGCGAGGACAGGGGATAGGAGGAGTCATCGGCGGCACCCCGTGAGGTAGCAGGGTAGGCTTGTTGGGCTGCTGATGCTGGAGTGACAGCGCCTGAGTTTTCCCGGTGACCTTCTCCACTATTTTCTCCGCCATCTTGTCCACCACCACCTCGAAAACCTTCATGTCTATTTGCACGCCGGATACCTGCTGAAAGGCTGTGGCCGACATGAGTGTAAGGTCCTTCACCATGGCGTGCAGGAGATCTGCTGTCATGATGAAGGTCCCTGGCGGGAGGCTCAGCTGTGGGGCAGGAGACGGAGTCTGAGTTGTTGATGGTGACGTGGCAGTCGAGGTGGGCGTGCACGACTGAGGAGGGACACTCTTGGTTGGCGGTGAGCGTGTTGCTGGTGGAAGCGGACATGTGGCCTGGAGTGGTGGTGGTAGTGGAGACGGGTCGGGTAGAGAGGGAAAGTTTTGCTGGGTGTCGCGGGGCACTGTGCGTGGTTGTTGAGGCGTGGGTGGTGCAATGTGGCTTTGCTGCTGGCCCCAGACAAAGGTTCCGGGAGGCGCAGGAGCTGTGGAAGCCTTTTGCTGGTCTTGTACCCACTTGACCTGCCGTTCCCGATCTTGATGTACTCGCTGGAGTCGCACAGGGCAAGCTGGGTTCCACGTATGATGCGCAGCGCCACAGTTGGCACAACGGTGGCGGACTTCCTTTTTTCCTTGTACAGTGCGAGGCATTTCTCCGTCCAGTGGCCTCCGCTGCAGATTCCACATGTGACTGCGCGGCTGCAGTTGTCCTTGTGGTGACCATACCTCTGGCAGCGGAAGCATCGGAGGGGCTCGCTGGTGTATGGGCGGAGGTAGAACAAGCCCCAGTTGCCTAGGTCTATGTGAGGAGTTAGCGGGCCACGGACGGAGACGAGGACTTGCCGTGTCTCGTCCTGCTGTCGTGTTGTAAGACAGCGGGTAGCTTCCTCTACCTGTGGGTGGCGTAGTAGGAGAGCGGTTGGCATTCGAAGAGGGTAGCCCATCACCACGCCCTTCGAGAGCTGCACCGCCGGTTCCAGCTTTACTAGGTGCAACCAGTTGGCTGGTTCCGAAGCCAATTCGTTGAGGGTGGTGTAGGTGGCTTCGTTCTTGGGAAGGAGAACAGAGCTGTTGTCCTTCCCAATGAGGTTCCTCATTTGTAAGTGTGGGTATTGCTCTTCTAGCGCAGCCACCGCATCGTAGGAGATCGGGAAGTCCTCGCTGGCTGGCACTCTGAAGGCTGGAAAGGCGGTGTGCAGAGGCGCTTGGCTCTGTACACTCACAGAGGGGCGTGGAGGCTGGTGAGCGGGAAGGAGAGCAGGCGCGTAGTGAGTGGCAGGACGAGTAGGTGGACGTCGTTGTTCGGGGCAAGAGTCGTTTCCCGACGGCGTGGGACGAGAGTGCCGTGTCTTCCTGGCGACGGTGATGAATCCATCATCATCGTCATGCTCAGGGTTAGAAGCGGGGGGAGGCGGCGGAGGCATGGAGTCGTCAGCGTGATGAGGTGGGCGAGAGATATCCGTGGCAGGCGTAGGAGAGGCGGCGGAGAGAGTATCAGAGTGTGGTCGGGGGGATGAGGAAGTCCCGGCAGAGGCAGGTTTCTTTGAGCAGGCGGCGGTAGAGGTCGTGGCAGAGGTGTCGGGCGCGATCCTCTTCCGCACAGCCCTGGCAGGGTGGCTCGTGCCCGTGGAGGAGGCTGACCCATTGCTGGACGTGGAAGGGTGGCGTTGCCGTTTTGCGCAGGTAGCGGTGGTTTCCATTTCCACACTTGTATCCATAGTTTGTCCGCGTGCCTCACTCGGCACGGGACGCGGGATTTGAGACGATCTCCCGCTCATCATTCCTTGGACTGACACTCAGTCACAGTGTACGAAACCACCTCACAACACAACACACAAAACAAGCAAAACACTCAACACAAAACACACAATCCTACCTACAGCCCCGGCTGTAGGCCTCAGCCACCCGGAGGCGTCGAACTGGGGACCGGAACTGGCCCCAGAGGGGAGGAACAGCTAAATGTCGCTGACACGACAGCAGAAAACAGGGGGCTATAAAAGAGCCCCCTAAAAAAAAACAGGTTACACACCTGGCCCCACCCCAGATGACAGGACCACCATCGGTGGTGCCACTGGGGTATCGCAGGCTATCCTGGTGGGGGAGGGCCCCCAGCAGGAAGAAAATGGAAGAATTAAGAATAAGGAACAGAGGGAGGCCCTAAAAAAAATCCCCAACTGTGAGCTCGTCCTCACCCGCAAGACCAGCAGGCAGCTGAGGGTCACTCTCAGCACCCGTAGGGTCTCTGGGGGGGGGCAAGGAAGGGAGAGGGTGGGGTTGCGGCCTGTCCTGGCAGCTCCCTCACCGGAAAGGGAGGGGGCTCAGTACAAGGGCAGGTCCTTACTAGCAGGATAGGCTAGGCAGTAAGTAAGCCGTGCTGGCAGTAGGCTGGTGAGTGACCGTAAGTTACACCCTTGCTTAAGTGGTAGCAGTAGCAGAGGGGCGGTGAAACAGAGCAGCTCAAGCACGGGCGAACCGGCGAGCTGTTGCTTCGTAACTGAGGGTCCGTAGTTACACCCTTGCTTAAGTGGTAGCAGTAGCAGAGGGGCGGTGAAGCAGAGCAGCTCAAGCAGCGGGCGAACCGGCGAGCTGTTGCTTCGTAACTGAGGGTCCGTAAGTTACACCCTTGCTTAAGTGGTAGCAGTAGCAGAGGGGCGGTGAAACAGAGCAGCTCAAGCAGCGGGCGAACCGGCGAGCTGTTGCTTCGTAACTGAGACGGTGGTCAGGGCAGAGCGGGGCTGAGGTGTTGTTGGTGCGAGTCCTTAATCCAGAGAGTTGAGCGACAGTAGTAGTTTTCTATCGTGCCCCCAAAGGGGGCACACGGGCTAACAAAAAGAGCCCGTCGCAGTGTACGTAAATGTGTGGTGGTGGTGGACTCTGGTCAGTCTACACCAACACCAAAGCAGTTTCTGGAGTGTGTGTGTGTGTGGCCGCAGTGCCCCTAAGTTAGGGGACACACGGCGCAACACAACACACACCCACTGGGATCTGGGCGCGGATCCATGGTTGAGCGACATTTTTATTATTATTATTTATTTATTTGTGCCCCCGACGAGGCACACGGGCTATATAGAGCCCGTCAGTGTTTAATCTTATATGATGGGTCTCCACACATAGCGGGGGGGTGAGCGACATTATTTATTTATTTGTGCCCCCGACGAGGCACACGGGCTATATAGAGCCCGTCAGTGTTTGATCTTATATGATGGTGCTCCACACCTAGCGGGGGGGTGGGTATATCTTACAAATATTTGCAAGCATTGAAATGCTGTTGTTGCTTATGATTTTTGCAGCAGTGTATCGGTCGGGACCTAGTCCTGTAGAATTTTGGTGACGGAGGTCTTCTGTAGCTGGGCAGCGGAGAAGGTAGTGGTGAAGTTGGTGGTCATCTTCCTCCATACAATGCTTGCAGGCTTCATTTGCTTCGTTTATTATTTGATTTCGACAAGGGTACCCTAGTCGAAGTCGGTGGATGGCATTTGCTACATTGCTTTTGTATTCAGTGAGTCTGACTTGTTGGTAGTTGGTGGCATCCCAATACCAGGCTGCAGATGCAGAGCCTTCTTCATATGCTTCTATTAGATCGTTACTTGTTTTACGGTGCGCAGCCTTGTTGATTTTGTTTTTGATGTTTGAAAAACTCTCTACCATATGGAATGTTACTTCACTTCTTTTGCTGGCCTCTTTGGCTGCCTCATCTGCCTTCTCATTCCCGCTGATTCCTGCATGGCCTGGAACCCAGTGACATGAGACGCTAGATCCCTGGCGGTAGAGATGGGAAAGCTGCATTTTAATGGCTGACATTAGTTGATGATTGTCTCGATGCTTTATTTGTCGTAGGACATTGATGGCTGAGAGAGAGTCTGTGAAGATGTGTACATCTTCGTCTTGCTGGTCACCCGCGTGTTGTAGTGCGAGGAGAATTGCTACGAGTTCAGCCTGTAAGATAGTCGTGAAGGGAGGTAGTCTATGTCCCTTGGTCGTTTCTTGAGAGACAAAGGCTGCTCCGACCGCTCCTCCCTCTCCTGACGATCCGTCTGTGAAGTAGAGACGAGATGTCGGAGATGAGTGTGAATGTATTTGTTCTAGAGCCTCTTGTCGAATTAATGAAGTAGGTAATGCTTTGGGCTTGACATGAGCAGAGACGGTGGTGGTGAGAAGTAGCGGACCCCAAGGCGGTGGTGGGAGATAGTCAGGTAGGGGGAGATCTGGCTCGCACCTTACCGTGTTTCCTATTTCCAGAGAGCGAGCTGTGTCGGCAGTAGCATGTAACCAGTCCCCGTCTGGACGGTTGGAGGGTGGTCTTTGAAACGCCTGGCGATAGGCTATAGTGAGTGGGGCATTGGGCCATCTTCGTTGGTGTGCTGCAATTGCCTGGCATGTGCGTGCTTGAATGCGGTGTTTGACAGATGGTAGACCGCATTCTTCCCTCAGTGTGACAAGTTTGGTCCATCTTGGCGCATTAACTATTGTCCTCATTGCTTCGTTTTGAATAATTTCTAATTGTTTGACAGCGGTGTTGGAGAGTCCAGGTAGGCAAGGGGCACTGTAGTCCACCAGCGATCATATTGCCATGATGTAAAACTGCCTGAGTATGTGGGGGGATGCTCCACACCCACTTCCGGAAAGGTAGCGTAGTGCATTTAGTCTCGCTTTTGTCCTCTCACGTAACTCAGCTAGATGGGGCTTGAAGGAGAGACTAGCGTCAAAAGTAACACCGAGGTATCGGTGTTGGTTGACGTGTTGCAATGGTGTGCCAGCTATCGTGAGTGGTGGAGAAAACGGTGGGACGCCAAAGGACATGTAACACGTCTTGCTTGGGTTAATTTTGAGGCCAAGGGAAGCACACCGCTGATGTAAGAGTTCCAAGGCTCTAGGTGCGTTAGCTTGGACACAGCGTTTGGGAAGGAAGAGTGCCAGGTCGTCGGCATAGCAAAGTAGCATTGCCCCTTGCCCATAGCCATCTTTAAGCAGTTTCTCCATCAGGATGTTGAAGAGAAAAGGACTGAGGCAGCTGCCCTGTGGAGTGCCCAAGGAGTGCTGGTATGTGGTAGACAGGTGGCCCTGAAACCGAACTCTGGCATCTCTCCCGGTTAGGAAGCTCCTGATCCAATGGAGTAGCCTGCCTTTGACTCCCTTCTCGACAAGAGCCTCGAGCATGGCAAGAGGACTGGCCAGCTCGAAGGCCTTTTCGAGATCGAGGAATACTACGAGGCCAGATTTGGAACGCAGTGCTCCCAAAAGGGTCATATGGCAGGAGGTTGTGTTCCTGCGTTGTTGAAAGGCGAACAAATGATGGTGGAGCTCGCCTGTTTGCCATTGCAGCCTTCGTAGGATGATTCTCTCCATCGCTTTCCCAACACAGCTAAGGAGTGAGATGGGCCTCATTGCACCAGGGTCACGGGGTTTCGGAATGGGTGTGATCGTAGCGTTTTCCATTTGTTGGTAGCGTCTGCCTCAAGCGACATGTTGAATAAATCCAACATCTCCACTTTACCTTCATTGCCCAGGTGGGATAGCATGGAGTAGGTGACCCTATCAAGTCCTGGTGATGTGTCCTTGTTGTAGTGGTAGAGGACTGTTTGGAGTTCAGTGGGTGTTATAGGCTCGTCTGTGGGAGCTTCTTTTCCTTCCGCCTCCGTGATGCGTGCTTCTCTCATGCCGGCTAGGTTATGTTGTTCCCTCCTTGTGTCAAGTGGCAGCAAGGTGGGTGAGGTTCGGTCAGCAAACTGCTGGGCGAGTCTCTCTGCTTCTTCTTGTGGTGCGTAATGCGTGGGTGGGCGTGGTGGACCAGGGTGGTTGAGGGCGTGGACTCTCCGCCACATCTCTCCCAAAGGTGTGTGAGCACCCAACGATCCGCACCAGGCAATCCACTCTTCATTCCTCAACTGTGTCTTGACCTCAGTGGCGTGACGAACAACGCTGCCGAGGTATTGTCTGTTGTTCGGTGTTGGGTGGCGGCGGTAGGTCTTTCTTGCCGCGTTCAGCCGTCTGTTTAGTTCTTTTACCCTGGGGCCGTAGATCCAGGCATCCTTGTAGGCGCGGCTGTGTCGTATAGATGATGGGATTGTTTGGTGTGCGGCCTGAATCACAGTTGAGTTGAAGAGCTCGGCACGTTCGTCCATTGACAGGGCACCTTCAGCTCCTTTAAAGAGGGCTTCAGAGACGTCTTTAAACTTGCTCCAGTCAGCACCACGCATGTTGAAGCGGTGAAGACGCAGAGGGGGTGGTGGAGCCGCGACACAGATGTCTAGTAAAATACCAAAATGGTCACTTGTGATGGTGGGGTGAAGTGACCAAGACGGTGTCGGGGTGAGGCGCGTTGAGGCAAACGCTAAGTCTAGCCTGCCGTGTTGAACGTGAGTTGCTTGCCTGGTGTCGTTTAGGAGGACCATCTCTCCCGTATCTTCAAAGGACGAGTGAAGTCTTCTGCCTGCGATGTTGGTACGTCCGGGAGAACTGAGCCATGGATGGTGTGCGTTGAAGTCTCCAGCAACTATTAACGACTCTGATGTGGCCAGGCTAAAAAGGTCATCAATAGCCAGTTCCGCAGTGGCAGGCCGGTAGATATTATATATTAGTAGTTGCTGGGTATTCAGACGGATGGAAACTGCTTGTACCTCAACGCCATCCCCGCATTGGAGTGGTTGCTCAATTACCTGGCAGTTGATCCATCTTCGGGCAAAAATGGCAAGGCCCCCACGTTCTCGCTCTTGTCTTGGACAATGGAATGCCGTGAAGCCAGGGAGGGAGAGGGTGGAGTCCTCCGGCAAGTAGGTCTCTTGTAGCACAAAGAGGTCCACTGCGTCCTGCCTGGCAGCTTCTATGAGGGAGGCACGCTTTCCGCGAAGTCCACGGCAATTCCACTGGCAGATGCGCAGTGTCGTGGTCGTGAGTTCTCTTTTGGTTTGGGTGGGAGCGATGTTGTCCTCTTGCGTGTTTTGGTGCCCGTTTTGGTTGTTTCCTGGCGAGAGTGACGGGGAGCTGGAGTTGGGGGTGCTTGGTTCTGATGCGGTTTCTGGGTAAGGTTCCTGGCCTTTTCGGTTATCCCAGCTGTAAATTTCTTGGCTATGGCGGAGGTCATGGTCTTCACTGCCGTGAGATCGAAAGTCGCGCCAGAGACCTGCTGTATGACCGTTGCTACGGCATTGATCAATTGCTCTGCAAACCCCTGGAGCAGGTCCTCGGTTATTACTAGCATGTTTGGTGGCAGTTGGGGTGAGGAGGGCTGGGTCATAGTGACTGGAGGCATCTGGGTATGTGCTGTGGTTTTTGCTACTGAGGTTGAAGGAGTGGGTGGCAAGCATGGTGTTGGTGGCGGTGTCGGCTTGGCTGTCATTTGGGGGAGGGCAGGAAAGTCGTTGGTATTGAGTGGTACTGGCTTCTGGGTTTGAGACCCCCATACAAAGGTTCCTGGTGGGGCCGGAGTGACAGATGTTTTTTGGTTCTCCTGCACCCAGAAGACTTGTTTTTGTCGGCTTTCTGCTACTCGCTGTAAGCGTGCTGGGCAAACTGGGTTCCATGCATGGTGGGGTTGACTGCAGTTGGGGCATTGATGTCTCACCTCTTCTTTTTTCTTGTATTTGTCGAGGCATTCTTGTGTCCAGTGTCTGCCACTGCATACCCCGCAGGTGACTGGTTGGACACAGTTGGCTCTGTGGTGGCCAAAACGCTGGCAGCGATAGCACCTTAGGGGTTCTGGTGTGTATGGACGGAGGTAGTACGTCCCCCAGTTTCCTAGGTCGAGATGTGGTGGTAGTGGTCCTCTGACTGAAATCATTACTTGCCTTGTAACCTCCTGGTGAGATGTTTTGCATCGGGTTGCCTCTTCTACTTGAGGATGTCGTAGGAGAAGTGCCGTGGGCATTCGTAGTGGATATCCCATCACTACTCCTTTTGTGAGCTGTTTGGCTGGCTCTAGCTTTACTAGAGTCAGCCATGATGCTGGGTCTGAGGCCAAAGCGTTTAAAGTCTCATATGTGTAGTCATTTTTGGGTAGGAGAACAGAGCTTCCATCCCTGCCAATGATGTTCTTCATTTGGAGGTGCGGATGTTCATTCTCCAGTGCTGCAACGGCATCATAGGATGTTTGGAAGCTTTCTTGTTGAGGCACTCTGAAGGCAGGGTAGTTGGAATTAATCGGTGCCTGACGCGTCACTCCCACAGCGGTTCTGGCGGCAGGAGAGTTGTGACGAGGTACATGGTGCGTGTGGTCTTCTGATGTCTGGTGGTCAGTAGAGGTTGGGACGTC
This sequence comes from Metacarcinus magister, assembly GCA_029783475.1. Taxonomy (NCBI): domain Eukaryota; kingdom Metazoa; phylum Arthropoda; class Malacostraca; order Decapoda; family Cancridae; genus Metacarcinus; species Metacarcinus magister. Next base: position 30,081 of record JAPQNM010000561.1, read on the forward strand.
AGAAGAGGCGAGGGCGGGGCGAGGGTGTCTTTTCTTTTTAACTGTGACGAACCCTTCTTCGTCACAGTCGGGCATGGCGTTAGTAGCTGATGAAGCGGTGGTCGGGTTTGGAGGAGCTGTGTTGGCAGTGGAAGGTCGAGAGGTGTCCGTGTCAGGTGTTGTATGAGAGGAAGTGCAGGGAGTCTCGGTAGAAGCAGGTGTCGTTAATTGTTGTTCCTGGCAACTAGCGTCAGAGGTTGATGTACAAGCAGTGACCGATTTCTTTTGTTGAGGTTTAGGCCCCTTCCGCACAGCCTTGACCTGGTGGCTTGCGTCCGTGGAAGAGGAGGAGTCATTGCTGGAAGTCGAGGGGTGGCGTTGCCTCTTCATTGTGGAGGAGGAGGTTGTGTCCATGTCTATTTGGTCCTCCTCTTTTCCACGTACCATACATGGTACGGGACGCGGGATCTGGGACGATTTCCCGCTCATGATCAAGACAACAAATCAGCAAACAACACACAGCACAAGGAAACACACAGCACTTACACAGACAACACAAAACAAACAACAACAACAACAACAACAACAACAACAACAAAAAAAAACAAAAAATCAAAAACACAAATCAAAAACACAAAACACAAAAAAAAAACTAACAAAGAAACACACAAAACAAAACGTAACAGTAGTTCTTCCTACAACCCCGGCTGTAGGCCCCAGCCACCCGGAGGCGTCGCACTGGGGACCGGGACTGGCCCCAAAAGGGGAAAATAGCTAAGGTCGCCGAGGCGACAGCAGGAATCAGGGGGGCTATGGAAGAGTCCCCTAAAACAGGTTACACACCTGGCCCCACCCCAGATGACAGAACCACCATCGGTGGTGCCACCGGGGTATCGCAGGCTATCCTGGTGGGGGATGTCCCCCAGCAGGAAGAAAAATTGAAGAATATAGAATGAGGAACAGAGGGAGGCCCTAAAAGATCCCGAACTGTGAGCCCACCTCACCCGCAAGACCAGCAGGCAGCTGAGGGTCACTCTCAGCACCCGTGGGGCCTCAACAGGTGAGTAGGGTAGTCCCAGTGGGGGGGGGCAAGGAAGGGGAAGGGTAGGGTTGCGGCCTGTCCTGGCAGCTCCCTCACCGGAAAGGGAGGGGGCTCGGTACAAGGGCAGGTCCTTATTAGCAGGATAGGCTAGGCAGCAAGTAAAGCCGTGCTGGCAGTGAAGGCCCGTAAGTTACACCCTTGCTTAGGTGGTAGCAGTAGCAGAGGGGCGGTGAAGCAGAGCAGCTCAAGCAGCGGGCGAACCGGCGAGCTGTTGCTTCGTAACTGAGACGGTGGGTCAGAGCAGAGCGGGGCTGAGGTGTTGTCGGTGCGAGTCCTGAATCCAGAGTGTGTCCGTAAGTTACACCCTTGCTTACGTGGTAGCAGTAGCAGAGGGGCGGTGAAGCAGAGCAGCTCAAGCAGCGGGCGAACCGGCGAGCTGTTGCTTCGTAACTGAGACGGTGGGTCAGAGCAGAGCGGGGCTGAGGTGTTGTCGGTGCGAGTCCTGAATCCAGGTGTGAGCGACAGTAAGTAAGTAAGTTGCTATCGTGCCCCTTTGAAAAAGGGACACACGGGCTAGCTATGAGCCCGTCAGAGTAGACGTTTTAATATAGATGGCATTTAATAAGGTGGTGGGTACCTTTTCCCTACAGCTGCAAGAATAGACAGCTCTGACTGGTTTATTATTTCTGCAGCTGTTTCGAGTCTTAGAGGGAGGGGGGCACGGATGTGTCTGCGCAGGTCAGAGGTCACAGGGCACCGGAGGACATAGTGGAGCAGGGGTTCCTCTGTTGCCGTGAGGCAGTGGTCACACGTGTCCGGCAGGGTGTTGAGGATCTGGGCGCGGCACAGGTAACCTAGCCTTAGTCTCTGTATGGTCCTCGCGATGGTGGGGCTGAGGCCATAGAGAATAGCAGGCTGGCGCTGGGTAACATTGTTATACCATCTAGCGGAGGAGGAGCCCAACGCTAGTGCATTATCGAAGATGGCCCTGGTCTTCTCATGTGCTGCTGTTTTAAACGCAGATTTTAAAGAGCTAGCGCTGCGGGGGAATTCCAGCTCTATTTCATTCCCGGCTCCGGCAAGTCTGGCAGCCGTGTCTGCTCGTTCGTTGCCTGCCACGCCCACATGGCCTGGGACCCAGTGGAGGTGAATGTTAGCTCCGTCCCGGTGGAGGAGGGCCATCTGGTGGTATATGGCGGACAGCAGCTCGAAGTTGTCTCGTGGCCTGTATTGTTGCAGTGACTGGAGAGCGGAGACCGAGTCAGTGAATAAGTGGAGGTCTGGATGCTCATTACCCCCAAGCGTCTCATGGGCGTGTGACAGAGCAAGTAAGATGGCAGCAAGCTCTGCCTGGAACGCTGTTGCGTAGTGGGGGATGCGTCGGCCGACGGTGGTGTCGCCACAGATGAAAGCAGAACCGGCTGCACCCCCACTAGTCACGGACCCATCAGTGAAGTAGTGGCGGGCAGTCGGAGAGGTGCAAGAGGCTACAAGGTGGAGTGCTTCTTGGCGGAGGAGAGCGGGTAGCAGCTGCTTGGGCCTGCTGCAGGTGAAGGTGATCACCGTGAAAGGTGGTGGGATCCATGGGGGAGGGAGTGGGTGGTCAGGAACGGGGAGATCAGGACCACATCGCACCACGTCTCCAACACCTAGGAGGCGAGCCGCGTCGGCAGCAGCGTGCACCCAGTCACGGTCAGGGCGAGCAGCAGGGGGTCTGTTGAATGCGTGCAGGAAAGCACGACTGAGACGGCTGTGTGGCCAGCGGCGTTGGAACGCCATCATGGCACTGCAGGTGCGTGCTTGAATGTGCGCTCTGACTGTTGGTAGCCTGCACTCTTCCCTCATGGTGGCAATGGAAGTCCATCGAGGTGCCCCGAGAATGGAGCGTAATGCTTTGTTCTGCATAATCTCGAGGGACTTGAAGGAGGTGTCAGAGAGTCCTGGGAGATAGGGGGCGCTGTAGTCTAGCACAGAGCGGACACCCATCACGTAAAACGTGCGCAGCACCTGTTGTGAAGCTCCAGCCCGTGCGGGGCCGTATCCAGAAAGGAATCGGAGCACCCGCAGTCTAGCCTCTGATCTTTCACGAATGTGGTTTACCTGGTGTTTGAAGGAGAGGCCTGGGTCAAAAAAGACACCTAGGTACTTGTGCCTGATGGTGCGCTGGACAGGTGTGCCGTCTAGTGCTAGTGGTCGCGTGAGAGGCGAGAGACCAAAGGTCATGTAGCGCGTCTTTTCGGGGTTGATTTTAAGCCCCAGAGAGACGCAACGCTGGTGCAGAAGGCTCACGGCCTGATGAGCCTGCTCCTGGTAGTTAGCTTTTGGTAAGAAGAGCGCGAGGTCATCAGCGTAAGCCAGGAGGAGGGAGTCACGCCCGTAGGAGGTCTCCAGTAGCCGTTCCATCAGCGTGTTAAAAATGAACGGGCTGATGCAGCTACCCTGTGGGGTCCCCAGTGTGTGCCGGCGTGCGGTGGACAGACGACCCTGGAAACGCACCCTGGCAGTGCGTGCCGTGAGGAAGTCTGCGACCCACTTTAGAAGGCGCCCTTTGACCCCCTTAGCTGCCAAGGCCTCAAGCATAGCAAGAGGGTCCGCCAGCTCGAAGGCTTTCTCAAGATCGAGAAAGACGACGAGGCCGGAGCGTTTGCGGAGGGCGTGTAGTAGGGTCATTAGGCAGGAGGTGGTGTTCCTTCGGTGTTGAAAGGCGAAGAGATGTGGATGGAACTCGCCCGCCTGCCACCGCAGCCGCTCAAGGACCAGCCGCTCTGTAACCTTACCGACACAGCTGAGGAGAGAGATCGGTCTCACAGCACCCGGCTCCCCCGGCTTGGGGATAGGAGTGATAACAGCCTCCTTCCAGGATACAGGCAAGGCACCAGCCTGCAACGAAGCATTGCAGAGCTGAAGCAGCGAGCCTGCACCCACAGCCCCAAGGTGGGAGAGCATGGAGTATGTGATTCGATCGACTCCTGGTGACGTATCACGGCCGTGTGGGATGGCTTGGTGAAGCTCATGAAGCGTAAAAGGGATGTCAGTGGCCACTTCCTCCTGGCACGCCTCTGTCACGCTTGCTGCCCTGCTGTCGGCCAAGTCAGCTTGCGCACTTCTCGTCGAAGCAGGTAGTAGAGAGGGAGAAGTACGGTCAGCAAAGACATCAGCCAGTCGTTCTGCTTCTGCCTGAGGAGTAGGATGTGCAGGAGGGCGTGGCGGACAAGGCTTATACATCCCTCGAGCCCTGCGCCACATCTCGCCGATGGGTGTCTGGTGGCCGACTGAACGGCACCAGGCGAGCCACTCCCCTTCCCTTAGTCGAGCTTTGGTGGTTTGGGCGTGGCGAGCAACACTTCGAAGGTAAGACCGGCGGGCAGGTGTTGGGTCTCGCCGGTACTCCTTCCTTGCAGCGTTGAGCCTTTTATTAATTTCTCTCACCCGTGGCCCGTATATCCATGCGTCCTTGTGATGGTGTGTGCTCTCTTTTGCTGGCGGTATCGCCTGCCGAGCCGCCTCAAGTACGAGGGAGGAGAATAGAGCTGCATGACTGTCCAGAGGGAGCTGGAAATCAGCATTCTCCATGAGGGTGTCGGCAGTGACAGCAAATCGCCCCCAGTCTGCGCGGCGAATGTTGAGCCTTTGCAGACGTGGTGGTAACGGGGGCAGGTGGGACTCAACCTCAATGACAATGGCAAAGTGGTCACTGGTGAGGTGGGGGTGCAGTGACCACGTAGGTGTGGGATTGAGAAGCACGGATGAAAAGGTGAGGTCAAGCTTACCGCCCTGGAGGTGTGTGGGGCAGCCCGTATCATTGAGGAGGACCATCTGGCCTGAGTCCTCAAAGGACGCATGGAGAGAGTGGCCGGTGTCGTTAGTGGGGCCAGAGGAACCTAGCCACGGGTGATGGGCGTTAAAATCTCCGGCAACAAGCACCATCTCAGTAGCAGCAAGCCCAAAGACATCGTCGATGTCAAGCTCTGCTGCTAATGGCCTGTAGATGTTATATATGTATAGCTCTCGGTCTGGGAGGAGGATAGTGACAGCCTGCACCTCTACCCCATCCCCACAGTAGAGAGGGTGTGGCTCCTCGCGGCAATGTAACCAGCGCCGGGCGAGGATGGCTAGTCCCCCCCCGTTGCCCCTCATTGCGTGGCAGGTGGAAGGCATTGTATCCGGGTATTGTAGCAGAGGTTCCTATTGGGAGGAACGTCTCCTGGAGAATTGCGATGTCAATTCTGTCCCTCCAGCACACTTCAACGAGGGAAGCGTAGTTGGCGCGGAAACCCCTGCAGTTCCACTGACAGAGGCGCAGGGGGCCGGACCTGCGTTCACCGATGGTGTTGGTGAGCTCTGGTGTGCTGGTTGCCGGCGAGGGTTGGACCGGCGAGGACAGGGGATAGGAGGAGTCATCGGCGGCACCCCGTGAGGTAGCAGGGTAGGCTTGTTGGGCTGCTGATGCTGGAGTGACAGCGCCTGAGTTTTCCCGGTGACCTTCTCCACTATTTTCTCCGCCATCTTGTCCACCACCACCTCGAAGGCCTTCATGTCGATTTGCACGCCGGATACCTGCTGAAAGGCTGTGGCCGACATGAGTGTAAGGTCCTTCACCATGGCGTGCAGGAGATCTGCTGTCATGATGAAGGTCCCTGGCGGGAGGCTCAGCTGTGGGGCAGGAGACGGAGTCTGAGTTGTTGATGGTGACGTGGCAGTCGAGGTGGGCGTGCACGACTGAGGAGGGACACTCTTGGTTGGCGGTGAACGTGTTGCTGGTGGAAGCGGACATGTGGCCTGGAGTGGTGGTGGTAGTGGAGACGGGTCGGGTAGAGAGGGAAAGTTTTGCTGGGTGTCGCGGGGGCACTGTGCGTGGTTGTTGAGGCGTGGGTGGTGAAATGTGGCTTTGCTGCTGGCCCCAGACAAAGGTTCCGGGAGGCGCAGGAGCTGTGGAAGCCTTTTGCTGGTCTTGTACCCACTTGACCTGCCGTTCCCGATCTTGATGTACTCGCTGGAGTCGCACAGGGCAAGCTGGGTTCCACGTATGATGCGCAGCGCCACAGTTGGCACAACGGTGGCGGACTTCCTTTTTTTCCTTGTACAGTGCGAGGCATTTCTCCGTCCAGTGGCCTCCGCTGCAGATTCCACATGTGACTGCGCGGCTGCAGTTGTCCTTGTGGTGACCATACCTCTGGCAGCGGAAGCATCGGAGGGGCTCGCGGGTGTATGGGCGGAGGTAGAACAAGCCCCAGTTGCCCAGGTCTATGTGAGGAGGTAGCGGGCCACGGACGGAAACGAGGACTTGCCGTGTCTCGTCCTGCTGTCGTGTTGTAAGACAGCGGGTAGCTTCCTCTACCTGTGGGTGGCGTAGTAGGAGAGCGGTTGGCATTCGAAGAGGGTAGCCCATCACCACGCCCTTCGAGAGCTGCACCGCCGGTTCCAGCTTTACTAGGTGCAACCAGTTGGCTGGTTCCGAAGCCAATTCGTTGAGGGTGGTGTAGGTGGCTTCGTTCTTGGGCAGGAGAACAGAGCTGTTGTCCTTCCCAATGAGGTTCCTCATTTGTAAGTGTGGGTATTGCTCTTCCAGCGCAGCCACCGCATCGTAGGAGATCGGGAAGTCCTCGCTGGCTGGCACTCTGAAGGCTGGAAAGGCGGTGTGCAGAGGCGCTTGGCTCTGTACACTCACAGAGGGGCGTGGAGGATGGTGAGCGGGAAGGAGAGCAGGCGCATAGTGAGTGGCAGGACGAGTAGGTGGACGTCGTTGTTCGGGGCAAGAGTCGTTTCCCGACGGCGTGGGACGAGAGCGCCGTGTCTTCCTGGCGACGGTGATGAATCCATCATCATCGTCATGCTCAGGGTTAGAAGCGGGGGGAGGCGGCGGAGGCATGGAGTCGTCAGCATGATGAGGTGGGCGAGAGATATCCGTGGCAGGCGTAGGAGAGGCGGCGGAGAGAGTATCAGAGTGTGGTCGGGGGGATGAGGAAGTCCCGGCAGAGGCAGGTTTCTTTGAGCAGGCGGCGGTAGAGGTCGTGGCAGCGGTGTCGGGCGCGATCCTCTTCCGCACAGCCCTGGCAGGGTGGCTCGTGCCCGTGGAGGAGGCTGACCCATTGCTGGACGTGGAAGGGTGGCGTTGCCGTTTTGCGCAGGTAGCGGTGGTTTCCATTTCCACACTTTGTCCGCGTGCCTCACTCGGCACGGGACGCGGGATTTGAGACGATCTCCCGCTCATCACTCCTTGGACTGACACTCAGTCACAGTGTACGACCTCGCAACACAACACACACAACAAGCAAAAACACACAAAACAAGTAAAACACTCAACACAAAACACACAATCCTACCTACAGCCCCGGCTGTAGGCCCCAGCCACCCGGAGGCGTCGAACTGGGGACCGGAACTGGCCCCAGAGGGGAGGAACAGCTAAATGTCGCTGACACGACAGCAGAAAACAGGGGGGCTATAAAAGAGCCCCCTAAAAAAAAACAGGTTACACACCTGGCCCCACCCCAGATGACAGGACCACCATCGGTGGTGCCACTGGGGTATCGCAGGCTATCCTGGTGGGGGAGGGCCCCCAGCAGGAAGAAAATGGAAGAATTAAGAATAAGGAACAGAGGGAGGCCCAAAAAATCCCCAACTGTGAGCTCGTCCTCACCCGCAAGACCAGCAGGCAGCTGAGGGTCACTCTCAGCACCCGTAGGGTCTCAGCAGGTGAATAGAGTAGTCCCAGTGGGGGGGGCAAGGAAGGGAGAGGGTGGGGTTGCGGCCTGTCCTGGCAGCTCCCTCACCGGAAAGGGAGGGGGCTCAGTACAAGGGCAGGTCCTTACTAGCAGGATAGGCTAGGCAGTAAGTAAGCCGTGCTGGCAGTAGGCTGGTGAGTGACCGTAGTTACACCCTTGCTTAAGTGGTAGCAGTAGCAGAGGGGCGGTGAAACAGAGCAGCTCAAGCACGGGCGAACCGGCGAGCTGTTGCTTCGTAACTGAGGGTCCGTAGTTACACCCTTGCTTAAGTGGTAGCAGTAGCAGAGGGGCGGTGAAGCAGAGCAGCTCAAGCAGCGGGCGAACCGGCGAGCTGTTGCTTCGTAACTGAGGGTCCGTAAGTTACACCCTTGCTTAAGTGGTAGCAGTAGCAGAGGGGCGGTGAAGCAGAGCAGCTCAAGCAGCGGGCGAACCGGCGAGCTGTTGCTTCGTAACTGAGACGGTGGTCAGGGCAGAGCGGGGCTGAGGTGTTGTTGGTGCGAGTCCTGAATCCAGAGTATTGAGCGACAGTATAGTATAGTTGCTATCGTGCCCCTTTGAAAAAGGGACACACGGGCTAGCTATGAGCCCGTCAGAGTAGACGTTTTAATATAGATGGCATTTAATAAGGTGGTGGGTACCTTTTACCTACAGCTGCAAGAATAGACAGCTCTGACTGGTTTATTATTTCTGCAGCTGTTTCGAGTCTTAGAGGGAGGGGGGCACGGATGTGTCTGCGCAGGTCAGAGGTCACAGGGCACCGGAGGACATAGTGGAGCAGGGGTTCCTCTGTTGCCGTGAGGCAGTGGTCACACGTGTCCGGCAGGGTGTTGAGGATCTGGGCGCGGCACAGGTAACCTAGCCTTAGTCTCTGTATGGTCCTCGCGATGGTGGGGCTGAGGCCATAGAGAATAGCAGGCTGGCGCTGGGTAACATTGTTATACCATCTAGCGGAGGAGGAGCCCAACGCTAGTGCATTATCGAAGATGGCCCTGGTCTTCTCATGTGCTGCTGTTTTAAACGCAGTTTTTAAAGAGCTAGCGCTGCGGGGGAATTCCAGCTCTATTTCATTCCCGGCTCCGGCAAGTCTGGCAGCCGTGTCTGCTCGTTCGTTGCCTGCCACGCCCACATGGCCTGGGGACCCAGTGGAGGTGAATGTTAGCTCCGTCCCGGTGGAGGAGGGCATCTGGTGGTATATGGGCGGACAGCAGCTCGAAGTTGTCTCGTGGCCTGTATTGTTGCAGTGACTGGAGAGCGGAGACCGAGTCAGTGAATAAGTGGAGGTCTGGATGCTCATTACCCCAAGCGTCTCATGGGCGTGTGACAGAGCAAGTAAGATGGCAGCAAGCTCTGCCTGGAACGCTGTTGCGTAGTGGGGGATGCGTCGGCCGACGGTGGTGTCGCCACAGATGAAAGCAGAACCGGCTGCACCCCCACTAGTCACGGACCCATCAGTGAAGTAGTGGCGGGCAGTCGGAGAGGTGCAAGAGGCTACAAGGTGGAGTGCTTCTTGGCGGAGGAGAGCGGGTAGCAGCTGCTTGGGCCTGCTGCAGGTGAAGGTGGTCACCGTGAAAGGTAGTGGGATCCATGGGGGAGGGAGTGGGTGGTCAGGAACGGGGAGGTCAGGACCACATCGCACCACGTCTCCAACACCTAGGAGGCGAGCCGCGTCGGCAGCAGCGTGCAGTTTTGTTGTTTAAAGTTTATTGATACCAGAAACATAACATATACAAAAAAAATAAACATGAAAATTTACAATAATAATAACAATACATAAATACAATAATAATTATTGGTATACAAAGCGGCTTATGGTGAGCCACCCGTGGCTGATTTTTCTTTTAAACGGTTGGAGGGCTGTTGTCCACCTAACTGTCGTCATCCTCCATGTCGTCGTAGTTGATCCACGCGAGTTCATTGTAGCCTGGGAATCGAGGCATGCATTGCAGTGGCCTGTCGACAGGGAGTAGCCCAGGAAGGCGCATGTCGGCTCTAATCACGCGCCGCGCTACAGACAGCGCTGGCTCGTGCGAGCTCCGCTCCTGCTTGGCCCACTGCTCCTGCTCGTACAGGTAGGCGTAGTTGGTCAGGAAGCGGATCAAGTCCGCCTCACTGAAGGTGAAAGTGTTCTCTACGACGTCCGTACTGGTTGGGGTAGCCACCTGGGGAGGCGGCACACCGGCAGCAGACGTCTTCTTCACGGGGGGTCGGCTGGACTCCTCCCCCTCCTGGGGGAGTGGTGGATCCTGCCGGGCTGTCTTCCTCCTCATCTTTCTTTTGCGTCGCCTACTTCTCCCTGGCGTCGGCTGACCACTGGGAGTGGGAGGCGGTGCAGGCTGCGGTGGTAGTGGTATGCGAGGCTTCGCCTCGCGTTGCCGTGATGGGTTCCTGGCGACCTGTTGAAGCCGTGGTGGTTCGCCAGTGATCCTCTGGAGTCGTACAGGGCAGCGGCGGTTCCAGGCGTGGTGCCTGTCACCACAGTTGGGACAGCACGGGGAGGGCCTTACACCGTCACCGCGAAGGCGCCGGATGCAGTCCCTTGAGGGGTGGTCCCCACTGCAGACTCCACACAGGTCCTTCTCCCGGCTGCACTGGCGTTGGTAGTGACCGAACGCCTGGCACCGGAAGCAGCGGACGGGCTCAGGAATGAACTTCCTGCAGTCGAACCTCCCGAAGCAGCCAAGGTCGAGCGAGGCGGGAACAGGTCCCCGCAGCGTCAGCAGAACTTGGCGGGTGGGGAGGCGACGTCCATGTCCGGCGTTGTGGGTGCACCGCTCAGCTGTTAAAACAGCAGGGTGCTCCTTCACCGGGTCCAAGGGCAGGGCGGTGGGGTAACCCTGAAGGACACACTTACGCGTGACCTCCTTCGGCAGCAGGACGATGCCTCGCGGCTGTCCGGCTGCTACCTCCTGCAGTGTGGTGGCGTGGCCCCAGTCCACTCCTCTGATGAAAAAGTCTCCCGTGCGGGAGACTTCCACCTTGAGAAGGATCTTGAGCTCATCCTCCAGCCACCTGATGACCGAGTATGGGTTGTCGTGGTTCTTGTGCTCAGCGATCCTCCAAAAAGATGGAGTGCCCTGAGCAGCAGGGGGTTCAGGGGCATCCCTCCGCCTTTGACGCTTCCTCCGCACAGGGATGAAGCCGTCGTCGTCGGCGGGGTACTCAGGGGGCCTCTTGGGAGTGGCCATGGCGGGAGAGAACTCGACCGCACGTGGACCAGTCAGAGACATGAGCACGACGAGGGCGGAAGTGCTCTTCTCTGGAGGGGCGCTGGACCCAGTGGTGCAAATGAAAAAACTCGCGCCACGAATCGGCTCGAACTACCTCGAGAAAACGACTATAGTTCATACAGGCCGATATACTCTCTACCCATGAGCTGTAACCCTGGCTTGTGATGGTCAGGACGAGCAAGACCTGCCTGCGCGCCCGGCCGGACCCGCTCGCCTCCCGCCGCCCGCCATTTTCCAACTCAGCTTGCGTCGTGCGTGTGTGAGAACGAAAGTTGAAAGGAAAGAAAAGAGACCTCCTCCTCCTCATCATCATCATCATCTCATCATCATCAGCATCTATCGATTAGTCTCGAGTTATTATAAGGAACCCACTGTTAACGATTAGTTTGGACAGAAGCAGAAATACTGATATAATTGATCACGCCTATCAGGTGGTAGTCATTAGATAGATGTTTGTATGGGTTGTGTTAGTATCCCCTAGGACCGAGAGGTAACAAAGAAAACGTAGTCTTTCTTGAATAGATCTTTTTAGGGACAACGTTTCAGTATATATACCAGTAGCCGGATCGAGAGAAGCGAGCGCACCGCTCGACAATGAGCGCGCGTCTCGAGACGCGTAGTCTACGCTGCTGGCTGCTGCTACACGATCTACGAGTGGAATGACGCGAATAATAATAGTATATAGACTAGTGAGAGGGGGAAGCATGGTAATGGAGCCAGAGACAGAGGAAGAGAATAGGTGGGTGAGGAAAGTAAGTGAGTTTAAGAGAAGAAGACAAACAAAGTCGCACACTGGGGCTTTACCACGCGGTGCTTATTGATTTTTGTGTTGAATTTGGTTCAGTATGCATTTCACAGTCTGGAGCTACGGGTGGCAAGTTAAGATCAGCGAGTGTCTCGTCGCACCCCACACACACAGTCTCGGCAGCAACATGTGTCCCCAGCACCAGAACTCACCTCCGCATGGAAGTTACGCGAGAGGACAGACGCCGAAACCCCAGCCACCGGCGCCGCAATGGACCCCAACCACAGTGTAATTGAGCCGCAGGGACGCTTTATTGATTAAAGTAACATTTTACATTTGGTTATATGGGGTATACAGTGTCAGTTTCAGTATAATATTGAGAAATATTATCTGTTTATATATTATTAGAAAATAGAAAATTTGGTTACATTATTTTTGGAGCAAGACACATACACGCGTATGGAGATGGTAAGACAAGGTAAGCGATACGGTTGCACCTCCGCACGCGGGAGGAGATGCGGGCGTGATGCCGTAAAGCATAGAGATGATTATTACGTTAGTTGGGCGTTGTATTGTGTTTACTTTTTAGGTTAATGGTGTTGGTTTTGGGTTGCCCGTGACAGCAAGATTTATAAGAGAATAATGATTAATGTATGTTTATATAATACAATAGATACAGTTTGTGTGTGTGTTATGTGTTATTTACAGTAATGTCTGTGTCCTGAACATGTGTGTATGGTGTCTTTATGTGGTTATGTGTATACATTGTGTGAATACATTCCCGCCCTATAGTGCAGTGATTATCGTGTTGGAAGTGAGTGTGTGGGTGATGAGAAGAGCATAGACGCCGTGGAACGGGTCGTCTCGTCAGTACCGTCGGTGACGGGGTGGTGAAATGGATCCCACGGGACCCAGGCGGGTCCAGCGGAGCCACTCCCCCGCCATCAGCCTTGGTTACTGGAATGATGCTCCTATGAATGAATGGACATGTTTGGTGTGATGTGTGGTAGAGAGGAACACGACGCCGTGGACGGTCGTCTCATCAGTGACCGTCGGTGACCGGGGTGGTGAATTGGACCCCATGGCCCAGGGCGGGTCAGCGGAGCCCACTCCCCCCGCCATCAGCGCTAGCTCTTTAAAATCTGCGTTTAAAACAGCAGCACATGAGAAGACCAGGGCCATCTTCCGATAATGCACTAGCGTTGGGCTCCTCCTCCGCTAGATGGTATAACAATGTTACCCAGCGCCAGCCTGCTATTCTCTATGGCCTCAGCCCCACCATCGCTGAGAGGACCATACAGAGACTAAGGCTAGGTTACCTGTGCCGCGCCCAGATCCTCACACCTGCCGGACACGTGTGACCACTGCTCACGGCAACAGAGGAACCCCTGCTCCACTATGTCCTCCGGTGCCCTGTGACCTCTGACCTGCGCAGACACATCCGTGCCCCCTCCCCTCTAAGACTCGAAACAGCTGCAGAAATAATAACCAGTCAGAGCTGTCTATTCTTGCAGCTGTAGGAAAAGGTACCCACCACCTTATTAAATGCCATCTATATTAAAACGTCTACTCTGACGGGCTCATAGCTAGCCCGTGTGTCCCTTTTTCAAGGGGCACGATAGCAACTTACTTACTTACTGTCGCTCAAACTGGATTCAGGACTCGCACCAACAACACCTCAGCCCCGCT
>JAPQNM010000562.1:0-17500 GCA_029783475.1 Metacarcinus magister
GAGTCATAATGTTGGTGGATTTTACACCAGCCCCACAAGGTATTGCCCCTCTTTTGTTCATTATTATTTTTTAGGGGAGCAGGTTATTTGGGAGGGTGACACGGCAGAAATAGCAAAATAAGGAAGAAAGAGAAAGGAAGAAAGGAGGGGGAGGGAGGGAGTTAGGCGGCGATGGAGGAAGGTGTGCAAGGTCAGGTAACCACATGAGTGACGCGAGCCACCGCCTCAGTACAATAACCTTGCCAAATAAAACATTCTCCAAATATTTATAAAAGTTCTCACAGTCTCACAATACACAAGTCACGTTCAATGGCAAATAGAGTTACTGATACACCCGGAGTTAAATTATACTAAGAATAATGATGACGATGATGATACCGTCGCTGTCAAGATGTCAGGCAAGATGCATTGCAAGACAAGTTGCTCATGATTTGTCTGCCAGTTCTGTAAAGCATGAGCATTTGTGCAACGAAAGCTAAAGCCCAACTTTAAATTAAAACACGTTGTGAGCAGCTAAGTTTCTGAGTTTGAAGCAGTACGTATGTATACTCTCGTTACCTGCAGACCACAACCACAACTGTCCAATCAGCTACTTATGGACGCAAGCACACCGTCAATACGATCCGTAATTTAGCAAGTTTGGGTCTATTGATCTTCCTTGCTGAACTTTACCCCGTGCGACAAAGGTCTGGTCATCAATTATTCAGCGTGTAGACGGCCCCCTATCCTGCGCGCCTAACACTACCTCGCCTTATCAAGCATTCCGTTTCCAAGTGTCTCATGCACGCAAGCCATCACCTCTGTATCTACCATTATCACCTTAGCTCTCACCCCAAACTCCCATCATCATCACCACCACTAACACCACCATCACTATCCCACCATCACAACCACAACCATCACCCTCCCGCGGCTCCTTCCACCCAAGTACTACATCCACGTCATGCAGATGCACGCATACGCGCAAATCTATACATTTACCAGCCTGCACATCCACACATACTCTCACCCTGGCCCATGGATATATGAAATTTCCCTCTTACTCCATCACGCTCTCCTCTCACACACTACATACTATCTACCCCCATCCCCTCCCACGAACACATACATACATCATACGCACATCACACATCACAAAGATACACACATGCATATACAATAGCAAACATATATACCACAGACGCACATCCATATTACTCGGGCATATACACGACACACACACACACACACACACACACACACACACACACACCACACACCACACACCACACACACACACACACACACACACACACACACACACACACACTTCCATCCAAGCAGCAGCAGCAACAGCATGAGCAGGGCATTAAAACATTGATTTTCTAGCCCCCTTCATTCCTTCCCAAACACACAAACAAAAAGCACCTGCCTGAATTTATTTCCATGCAAGCGCCACCAGCATATAATCCTGATCCACCTATAAATACACACACAAGTGTACATACTATTCATATTCACCCTAGCTAAGAACACGAACTCGTCCAACTCATGCTACACCTGAGTCAGTCGTTGTGCCTCCCACTCTCACTACAGCCACCACCATCACGCTACAACAGTCTTAATGAGAAACTTGCCCCCTTTTTTTTCTTCTCATTCCACAAGTTACTCCAGCTTACGTGTCTGAATCCCTGCTAAAACTAGACTTTTTTTGGAAGGTGGTCTGTCATGTACGTGTTATGTTCCTGTATTATACATGTCGTAACCAGATAGTGTGATAACGGGGAAGATGGATACTGTGTGAAGGTGGAAGATACATGTGGATTTGTGGAAATGTAAGAGTATCGAAACAGATGTAGCGATAGCGCGGTACACGAAAACAAGTGACTGTTGCCTCTGTAAATACGATAGCAGATATCTTTCCAAACACACCGGTTCTCAGATGACCAGGCAAACTAAAGGACAGATTAGGGAGATATCAGATTATCAAATCTGTAGTCAGCTAGGTCTAAACACATGTCGGCTTCCTTTGTAAAGCCCGACGCAGATTAGGAAAGATACACAAAGGCCCCTCCGAACATCTGGTTGCAGAATTCTAAGGGAAAACTCACCTTTATATAAAGAAGCAGAATTCTAAGGGAAAACTCACCTTTATATAAAGAAGCAGAATTCTAAGGGAAAACTCACCTTTATATAAAGAAGCAGAATTCTAAGGGAAAATAACATATGTTGGGGCCTCCCAAAATGTTATCTTGCGAGAATTGGTAACTGCGAGTTTGAGTGTATACATGAGAGAAAATAGATAAAGATAAATAAATTGAATATATAAAATCACATCCATAATCTCTTAAGAGGAGGAGGAAGAAAGAGGAGAAAGAGGAGGGAGAAAAAGGAAGAGGAGGAAAGAGGAGGAGGGAGAAAGAGGAGGGAGAAAGAGAAAGAAGAAAGAGGAGGGAGAAAGAGGAGGAGGGAGAAAGAGAAGGAGGAATAAAGAGGAGGGAGAAAGAGAAGGAAGAAAGAGGAGGAGGAAGAAAGAGGAGGAGGAAGAAAGAAGAGGAGGAAGAAAGAAGAGGAAGAGGAAGAAGATAAACACATTAGTTATATATTCAGACTGTAGCGGCCTATAGAATCACTTCACTCAGCCTTTCCACTTGGAAGGTGCAACCATCTCAGCTCAGAATGGGGATTCTGAATATTATAGTAAGTGGAAATTCTGTTTTAATGCAGTCTTTTTAGCAGCTGATAGGATGTTATTTTAACGATATTTATTTATGTAGGATTGTGATGAACAAATATTATGCATTGTTCCAGTATATGAATATTATGAATTGCTCCAGGATTTGAATATTATGTGTTGCTCCAAATTGTGGATATTGTTGTGAGCTCCTAAAGATATTATCTAATGTGCCTGTTCATTTATATATGTTAAATATTGATAAAGGAAATAATGTTGGAACAGGATTGTCAACTTGATTGATTAAATATAGAAAAATCAAAGTGTTCTGTAACCCCGTGACCAAAGTATATGCTGATTAACAAAACACGGAAACGTTGCAATAACGTGCAACGAAACACACACTAGAGCAAGGGATACTTAGGGTCGCGGTGGAAGCACGAGACCATACGAGGGTACTGTCCCGGATGGAGAAGTATAGAAGTATGGGCAGGAACTGTGCCGGGAAGCAAAAATCGACTCCTCTCTCCCTCCCTACCCCCACTGATTAACTTCCGGGGGAATGGGCTGGTGTTACCAAGATGAAGATAATTACAATGAAGAAGTATATATAATGACTAGTGCGCTGAGTCACAAGGCTGCTAATTATAGCCAGATTTCTTACTGAAATAACACACTTCAGCATGATAGGTAATTAATGCAGTACTGGATCTATGATGCAGGAAGTATATGATACTAGTTTCAAAGGAAGGCAGTACTTCAATCGGCGCGACTGTTTAGATGTTAGGTTTTGTTGATTATTATTTTCACTGTCAAATTGACGTCCTCCAGATGAAATCATAAACCTCTCCAAAGACGCCCTGAGAACATGACTGGCAGACATTTTTCCAAATCTAAAAGTATAAGTTTCCTTTATCTAATAGGTCCAGGTTTATCAGTATGTAAGTATACATTATACTCCTCCAAGGGTAAGGCACAGGAGAAGCCCCCCCACCAGCTAGCCAATGTCAGGACTAACCAACCTTAAGGAAAAAAAACAAATCACTTCGGTGTCTGTCAGCCGATCTCGCCTACCCTCTGCTAAGCCAAGTGACCTGCGTGCGTTAGCTTCAGTCGACTCAAAGTTACTATACCTTTAAGTACACATGGAAAAATAAACACTTATTATTCATAACTACATCTTTTTAGCCGTACTTGAACAAGTGTAAGTAAAATATAAGCATACATGTAGTACAAGCACATCAACAGCTGTTTCAATTTTACTAAAGTAGTGGTGTAAGAGCACATGATAATGATTTACACACATCAACTCCACTGCATGCGTAAATAAGGCATGTATAAAATAGTGCTGCGCAGAGGTTGATAATCATCACAAAATATATTAAGGCAACCACTCAAGAGATGGGAGAGGCGCTGCTTTCAGATTATTTACATCTTACCCTTTACACATACCAAACAGTTCCCTTAGTGTACACAAGTAAATCATCATAGTATACTGCCAGTTCGGGAAGATTACCATACTTTCATCACCAATGTGTTTCCCCACCAAGCGCCCCAGCAGGCTGTTGGCACGCCTGCACTCCCTACCAAATGCCTCCACATGGCTGCCGCGCGAGGGTTTGTTCAATCACCGACGACTTTTTGTTTATATGCTAGACATGATGAATGCCAAGGGGGTGATATACGCATGAATATATATATATATATATATATATATATATATATATATATACATATACATATATATATACATATACATATATATATATATATATACATATATATATATATATATATATATATATATATATACATATACATATATATATATATATATATATATATATATATATATATATATATATATATATATACATATATATATATATATACACATATATATATATATATACATATATATATATATATATACATATATATATATATATATACATATATATATATACATATATATATATATATATATATATATATATATATATATATATATACATATATATATATATATATATATATATATATATATATATATACATATATATACATATACATATATATATATATATATACATATACATATATATATATATATATATATATATATATATATATATATATATATATATATATATATATCTATCTGCTTGGATATATATCACGCTAAAGCAAAAGCAAGCCAAGTCCAGGGAAAAGAAGGAGACCAGTATGTATATCTACGTTCACAAGTACCGACCGTACTAGGAATTGAACAGTTAACTACGGCCGGTAGGGAGTGTGGGAGTCTACAAAAAAATTATGAAAATAGGAAGAGTTTTCTATGGTTAAGCAAGGTTAATGATCTTGGGGACTACTGACCAATCAGAGATAATGACGAAGAGTATTACTCGTGCTGCGGTTCCTATCTGTAGCTACAGCTGCCAGGCCACGTGTTTATAATCGCTCCGCTGCTCGTCGCAAATGCGAATTCATTCAGGCCACCACGTGAGTGGTGACTGGTACATGGAGCAGTAGACCAGGGAAGTGTGGAGAGGAGCCAGCCTTGGCAATGATAATGACAATATCATCAGAATTCTGAACAATTTTTCACACCAACATGCACAGATATCATTACAAATTGATATATAGACAGGCTGGAAGATAGATACAAATACAAAGGTCCACTGTTACTGATGTGCGTGTGTCCGCATAATTAAGAACCAAATCATAGGTGAAAGGTGGAGAAGAAGCTTCATGAGGCTTCATTGTGTCACATGCTACGATACACTGTTTCACGCACTAAAAAAGACTAAAAGAGCTACCATTAGCCTTCGAAGACAGCAGACAGCTCCTAGCAGTTACATACAAGATGCACGCTACTACCCACATATATCACTGGATTTCTTTACAATCTAAAATCGCATCCCACATAATCGTCTGGCATATTTTAATCTGAAGAGTTACCAGTTCGTGTATAATGCGTGTTTTGCAATTACTGTTTTAATATTACTGATTGCTGTAGCAACGGACCAATTAAATAATTTCTGGACGTGAATTTCTGTAACCAGTGGCTTCAGAATTGAAATTATTACGTACACAAATATGTCGACATTTCCTGAGTAAAAAATCACACACAGACGCATATATCTAGTATAATCGGCGATCAGATGTTAATTAAAATCTCGTGAACCATATCAGCTTCAGTATTGGCGACTTATATGCGGCGTCACAAGCCTTGCTGATGAATCCAATGCTGCTGCTGCTGCTGTTTTTGTTCGCACGTCAAGGCAACAAGGCTCAACCTCGGCGATAGGTGAGGTAGGGTGGGTTAGAATATATATATATATATATATATATATATATATATATATATATATATATATATATATATATATATATCTCTCTCTCTCTCTTTCTCTTTCTCTCTTTCTCTCTTTCTCTCTCTCTCTCTCTCTCTCTCTCTCTCTCTCTCTCTCTCTCTCTCTCTCTCTCTCTCTCTCTCTCTCTCCCTCTCTCCACTCGTGTCCTGGCAGCCGAACAGTTAACACCTCCGCTCCTCTACCAGCATACCAGCAGCACTTCAGTGATTTGCCTCCTGAGGCACTGACTATTTCCCTGGTGCTATTTCTGGTGCTGCTGACGAAGCGCGAGCCCTCTGGAGTGTTTCTTCTCACGTCGGGGCATTGGCTCCTTTGATGGAGTGCTTTGAGGATGATGGGGCCTCCTGCCTAGAGGATGACTTGGCCTTGTCTGAGGACGAGATCTCTACAGCGAAGGACCATTGGCCCGAACTACCTGTCGTCAACAACCACCCGATGTTAACCACCCAGCATGGTAACCAGCAGTCCACCTCGTCCTCCTCTAACAAGCGGCGTGCAGACTACTCGACTACTGAGGAATGTCAACTGCCGGCCGCCAAGACAGCTAAGTGTGCCTCTGCTAAGCATGTTGAGCCTGCTCCTCAGTCCTCTATGTCTTCCTCTGGTGTATTGCCTTCTCCCCCCTCCAAGCCCATGCCTCAAATTCCAGCATTTGCCCCGAAAGACGACTATGTCAAGCACAGCTTTGATGGAAACCCGTCAACAGACACAAAGCTGCGCTGGCTGTCTGAGGTTCACAAGGCATTCCAACTCCAGCGTGATCTGGCCGAGGTCAAGATGGCTGCCGTCACCTCCCGCTTTGTCTACATCTCGAGACAGCGCTCGGACATCCTCGCGAGGGTTCAGACGCGTGAGTTTTTGTCGTTGCCACTCGTTCCCCATGACTCTCCTGAACGACCACGTAAGTTTCCTAGCTTCATTTTCACCCGTTACCCCGTTGAGATGGAGCCATCTCTTGCCAAGGACTACCCAGGTGTTTATTCTGCCCGTCCCGTCTCCCATCTCTGCTCCGACACTGGGCGAGGTACTGCTCTCGCAGTTCCCTCAGACTGGGGCACTCGACCAGCAAGTGCCGCACAGTCAGGGGAACTAAGCAATCATCACAATAGGGCTCAACTCCCCGGGACATGAGGAAACCATGGGTGAGGCGGGTATGGCCCGTCCGTAGACGGGCCAATGCTGTCTCACGGCAGCGGCCTCGGACGTGCGCATAAGACCAGGGGCTCACAGCCCTTGCGGTAATTGCACCCATCTTGGAGGTAGCTCTATTGGCATTCCATCTCTCTTGCCAAACTAGAACAATAGCAGCTCGAATTGTGGGAAACAGGTCTCTGTGAGGGACGGGGCAGGTAGTGACTTGACGTGAGGCGCCAGTCTTAGCTAGCTCATCTGCCTTCTCGTTCCCTTTAACAGAGACATGGGCTGGTACCCAACAAAAAGTAATTATGTGCCCACGACGGGCTGCTAGTACGAGCCAGTTGAAAATTTCTGAGACTATTGGATGTGCGTTATTAAAATCCTCAAGGGCTGACAAAGCTGCTCTGGAGTCGGAAAAAATAACAAAACCTCCAACATTCAAGGTAAAAAGAGATTTTATCGCTACTAAAATGGCCCACAGCTCTGCGGTAAAAATTGATGTACAGGGGGGTAGACTGCCGCACCGGGTAAAATCAGGGAAGACAGCTCCAAATCCGACGCCTGTATCGGATTTGGAGCCGTCAGTAAAAATGGGCGTGCAACCCTCATGTACGGAGGCATGATCGGTGAACAAAGTCCTCGCAGCATGCTCCGACATAGCACTCTTGTTAGCCGGCATGTAACGGCAATACGATACTGCCAGCCGCTTCCACGGTGGGACAGGCAATAATCGTGGGACAGCTATGGCAGGGCGAGGAAGGGACAACTCTTCAATCACGCCACGAGCCCGAAAGCCAAAAGGCTTTGGAAAGTGCGGGTGTTGGGTGAAAGTGGCGTCCCGTGAAGTGTCCGTCACAGCACTGTAAGTGGGATCACCATAGAGACTTTGGCATCTGAACCACAAACGTGCCATCTGAGTCTGACGGTGAAGGTCGAGGGGTAACACTCCTGCATCTACGAGTAGACTGGGGATTGGACAAGACCGAAAGGCGCCCGTCGCCAGTCTGATTCCACCGTGATGTACAGAGTCGAGAGTACGAAGGCGAGGGGATGTGGCTGAAGCGTAGACTTGGGAACCGTAATCTAACTTGGACAGAACGAAACAGTGATATAAACGGAGGAGAATGGTGCGGTCAGCTCCCCAAGACACATGGGAAAGAAAACGGAGCAAGGACATCCGTCGCTGGCAAGCCGCTTTCAGGTCCCGCAGGTGTGGCAACCATGTAAGGCGTCTGTCAAATATTAAGCCCAAGAATCGAGTCGTTTCAACTACTGGCAGTCTCCTGCCATAGAGGTATAGGTCTGGATCCCTAAAATCACCTCTGCTGCGAGAGAAAAGCATAGCAACCGTCTTTGTGGGGGAAAAGTTAAAACCATGACTATCGGCCCAACGGGTGACCCGGCCAAGAGCCAACTAGATGTGTCGCTCGGCCACATCGAGACGAGAGGAAGCGTAGGAGAGGGAAAAGTCATCCGCGTATAGCGTGCATCGAAAGTCCCGGTGGACGCACTCGGTGATGCTATTGATGGCAATGCTGAATAGAGTGACACTGAGGACACTACCTTGTGGGACTCCTTCTTCTTGCTCAAAAGAGCTAGAAAGAGCAGTGCCCACCCTCACCCTAAAAGTACGGTCCTGTAAAAAAGACCGGAGGAACAGAGGGAGGTGACCCCTGAGTCCAACCGTATGGAGAGCTCGTAGAATGCCATACCTCCAGGTGGTGTCGTATGCCTTTTCAAGGTCGAAAAAGACGCTCACAACCCGCTGCCTGCAAGCAAAAGCTTGGCAGATAGTTTTTTCTAATCGCAGAAGAGCGTCTAAAGTAGAGCGAGATCGACGAAAACCACACTGTACTGCCGAAAGATGGCCACCCTTCTCAAGGAACCAGACTAGACGAGTGTTAATCATCTTCTCCAAAAGTTTAATCATGCAAACGGTAAGGGCAATGGGTCGATAGCTAAGGGGGAGTGAGGCGTCCTTTCCAGGCTTGGTGATTGGTATGACTATAGCAGACTTCCAGGAGGGTGGTACGTATCCGTCACTCCACATCCTATTAAATAATCCTAGGAGGAAGGACAGTGATCCAGAATTTAGGTGACGGATCATTGAATATGTAATGTTATCTGCCCCTGGGGAAGAGTCCTTACAGGAAGATAAAGCTGAACGCAGTTCCGGTGGAGAGTAAGGGACATTGTAGTTTTCACCCCCACGAGATGAAAAGTCTAGTTGGCGAGCCTCGTCTGCCTCAAACTGGCGACGCATTGCTGGAGATCTCGAGGCCCGGCTGGACACCATAGAAAAAGTCTCAGCGAGTGTGTTGGCTACCGCCTGGCTGTTAGATACCTTATCCCCGTTGACATGGAGGACCGGAGGCGGGCCTGGAGAGAACTTTCCTGCTATCTTCCGCACGCGCTTGAATACCTGCGACATAGGTGTCTGCACGTTCAATGTGGAGACAAAAGATGCAAGGGACTTACGGCGAGCATCCTTGAGGACTCGGCGAGCCTTAGCTCTAGCCAGTCTGTATTGTCCCCGGAAAAATTCGGTTTTGTGTCGACGGTACCTACCAAAAGCTCGACGACGCTCTGTCACTGCCTGTCTACACTCATCAGACCACCAGGGGACCGGTCGGCGCTTGGTAAACCCTGTGGTCTGAGGGATGGAAAGCTCACCAGCTCGCTGGAGTATAGATGTAAAATACTCGACAGCGCTGTCTATGTCTAAAAACTCATCAACCTCGCAGTCAACTATGGCAAGTTGTTTAAAAAGTCCCCAGTCAGCGCGGTCTAGCCGCCAGCGGGGGACACGGGGTAAGGGGAGTATCGGGTAGTGGTCACTCCCACAAAGATCTCCTGTGACGCTCCATGTGAAGTCAAGTAGGGTGTCAGGAGAACACAATGATAAATCTAGAGCCGAGGTGGTGTCTGTCTGGATGTGGTAGTGTGTATGGTCACCGGTGTTAAAAATACCTAGATCTAAGGCTTCAACCACAGTGGCAATCATTGCTCCCCTGGGGTTGATAAGTGTATCTCTCCACAGGGTGTGCCGACCATTAAAATCTCCTAAAAGAATAAACGGGGAAGGCAATTGCTGGACTAGGGAAACGAAGTCCTCTCTGTCTACTGGAGAATTGGGAGGGAGGTATAAAGAGCAGACAGTGTAAGTTCTCCTGAGGTGGAGCTGGACAGCCACCAGCTGCAGGGGGGAGACAATATTAAAAGATGTAAAAGCAATGCCTCGTGAGTTATCTAAAAAAATTGCTGTTCCACCATGATGGCCTTGCGCGCGATCATGAGGAGAGTAAAAGCCAGAGTAACCCCTGGGTGTAGGATGGGAGGACGAACCAATCATAGTCTCCTGCAGACAGACACAGACCGGCTGGTGTCTTCGCAGGAGTAGACTGAGCTCCTCCCAATTTCCTCTCAACCCACGAAGGTTCCACTGTAAAATATTAAAAATATTAAAATTAACGGTGCGTGGGGAGGCCCCTAGAGGAGACCCTCCCAACACCAGTATCCTTCTTGCTCTTACCCTGCCTAATGGCAGTGGCTAGAGCAGTGGAGGCAGTGGACAATCGCCTTGCAGTCTTTCCTAGCCCAGTGGCCAGTGAGGTGATTTGATAAATTTATTGCGCTAGTGCGCCAGACAAAAGGTTTACATTGTAGCAGGACATAATTATAGGATCTACAATACATTAAAGACCACACACACACACACACACACACACACACACACACACACACACACACACACACACACACACACACACGCGCGCACACACGCACAGACAAACACAGGACCATACAAAAAAGGCATATGCCACGCAGGGCTCGTTAGGCTATCTAAACCCACCAAAACGAGGGTGGCGTAACCATAGTTCCTCCAAAACATCGTGTTGTAGTAGATGTTTACAAACTACATCCAGTGGTTGGCCTTGGGGCAGCAGGTGACTGACAGTGGGGCAGATCCGGCAGTAGTGTCGTAGAGTGTTGGCTCGAGGCGCGGCGCACAGCCGACACTCCGTGAAGGAAGGCTCGCCTTCCACCCCGGCAATCTCCCACGGTGGCCGGTAGCCCAGCCGCAGACGGGCAGAAACAACGTTGTGCCTCCGAACCATGAGGCCCTGCCGACGGTACGAGTACTTGTGGAGGCAAACAGACTCGTAGTGGAGGATGGTAATGCTGTAGGGCCTCTCTGCATCCCTGCGGCGCCGTACAGGGAGAAGAGCAGCGGAGCGGACTCTGGAGAGGTAGCATGTCAGGGAGAGGTGGCGTCCAGCACCACGAGGAGGTAGATGGCAAGCTTCCTTCGCGAGTCTGTCAACTGTATCATTGTAATTTAAACCCACATGAGAAGGAACCCAAACAAATTTAATAATTAAGTTACGGCGACACATTAAAGACAAAAAAGATAGAATTTGATGAACAACTGTAAGGTGTGTGGGTTGAACACTGGAAAGGGACTGGAGGGCAGGCTTAGTCACAAACGATGACAGCATTTACTCCCCGTTGACAAAGAAGACTAACAGCATCAAAAATGGCATACAGTTCACATAATGTGGAGCTGGAGTGGTCACGGAGACGACGGCCAACCCAACCCCCTGGAGGCGGCTCCAGGTCAGGCGAGAAAACCGCGCCACCAGCCGCACCATCCGCTTGCAGTGACCCATCAGTGTAGAGGCGGTGTGGAGCTGCTATGGGGAACATCACTCTTGCTAAGTGTTCCAGAGCCAACTGTAGCTGTAGGGAAGGCAGGTCCGACTTGGAAGTGGGAGTGTAACTCACCTCAGGTATAGGCAGCATCCAGGGTGGAGGGCCTGGTGGTATGTCGGCTTCATGAATATCCAGATTAAGGCTTTGGAGCATAGAGGAAACAGACTTGATAAGAGCACGTCCCGATGGCAGTAAGGGAGGGATGGGACAGTTCGGTCTAAGGCAATTCCTGATTAGCTGTGAGTAGTGAGGTGAAAGATGTGGGAAATGGAGGCACTTAACAGTAAGACAAGTGACATTTGAATTAATTCTTGCAACCAAAGGTGGTAGACACAACTCACGCTGCATGTTTACTATCCTGGTAGACATAGGACAGCCAAGAATTATTCTCATTGCTCTATTTTGAAATTTTTCTAAGGGTTCAAGAGCATTCCTAGGAAGTTGAATCAAGGCAGGAGAAAGGTAATCCACAACAGAGCGAATAAAAGCAATATAGATGGTCCTGGCCACAGGAATGGAGATGCCTGAACAATTGTTAGTGAGCCACTGAAGTGGAGTGAGTCGGTGTTGGAGGCGATCCAACAAGTCACGGACGAAGGGATGAGCTTGACGCCCGGTGGGTAGAGCTGCTGAAATTTTGACAGGTGCGCCCAGGTAACGGTATTGAGAGCACAAGGGAATGACAGTCCCTCCAATGGTGAAGTCCGGCAAGCCTTGAGGAGGGCGGCAAGAGAATATTCTGCTCTTATCTGGGGAAACAATAATACCACAGTGAGAGGAAGCCACAGAGAAGGTGGTAAGAAACTGCTGGGTATCCCTTGGTGAAGTAGAATGAACACAAATATCATCAGCATAGCAAGTAATAGTAATTCCAGGAATGTCAGGTAAAGAAGTAATCAATTTATGCATCAAAATGTTAAACAAAAATGGGCTGAGAACGCCTCCTTGAGGCGTACCGAGATGAAAACTGCGTGAATGACTGTACACACCACTGAAAAACACACGGGAGGTCCTGTTACTAAGATAGCCCTGAATCCACCGTAAGAGATTACCTTTCACCCCAAAGTCAACGAGTTGATCCAAAATGATGTCCCTATTAGCAACGTCGAAGGCACTTTGAAGGTCGATGAAGGCCACAACACTGTCCCGGGAGAGGCGGGAGTACAAATCGACGAGGCAATGGTGTGTGCTGCGCTGGGGAAGGAATCCAAATATACGGGGAGAAAGGCGGTCTTGCAGACGGTACATAAGACGGTTTAATAAAATTCTTTCCATCACCTTACAAAAACAGGAAGTAAGGGAAATAGGCCTGAACTTGGCCGTGCCGGGCTTGGGGATGGGTATAATGGTGCTGTAGGTCCAGGCTCGTGGTACACAACCGTTTTGGAGGCAAAGGTTGTACAGGCAAAGCAGGGGGTTCCCGGGAACGCGTTGTAGCAGGCGTAACACTGCGTAGGTAATACCGTCATCGCCAGGGGACGTAGCTTTACCTCGAGAAAGAGCACGGCGCAGTTCCTCCTCAGTTATCTGCACTGTTTCATCGTCATCATCTTGTAACAGAGCTGATACCAGATGAAGTCGCCGAACAGGAGCACGGGAAAAAAGTGCATCTTGTATGTGGATGGGAAGACTAGCCGGGGTAGATTGTTCCGACCAAGCATTAACAAGTTGTTGGGCGTAGGCGTCGGGAGTGTGATGTCGGGCAGTGGCGGGCGTTTTCCTAACAACCCTACGGATGAGATGCCACATGGTAGTTACACTTGTCTGCTGGTTAATGCTGTCTGTGAAGCGCTGCCAAGACGTAGTGAGTGCACACTCCTGCAATGCGACTAAAGCATCCCTGGATGTCTGGTAACGATGAAGCAGAGCAGGAGTCGGGTTGGCTTGAAACAATGAACCATCACGTTCAGCCTCCTCCCTAGCCTCTTGAATACGTGCGTCAAGTGTCCAGGGGTGGGTAGCACGGCGATGTTGTAGGTGTGGCCGGGAGACATATAGCCTGTGAAAATCATGAGTGGCAGAGACAAGATCGCAGTATAGCTGGTCAGGTGATGAAAGGTCAAAAGTAGGTAACACCCGAACCATGTAAGAGATGTAGTTAGGGCAATACTTAGGAGGCACAACAATACGTGAACGAGTAACAGGAATGGTAGGGTTAGCAGGCAGGGAATAATGAAAACGAAGTGCGACGTGATCCGAGAATAAAGCTGGCACAGAGGAGCAAAGCACCCGAGACGCCATCAAGCCAGATGTCAGGACGTGATCCAAAGTACCTCCACGGGAGTGAGTGGCGCCTCCAGTGTCCCAGCGCGTTAGACAATGCCTGTGGAGATAGGAAAGAAGACGAACACCATTACGATTATGAGAGCCAGAAAGATCACACAAATCAGGATGCCGAGCATTAAAGTCTCCCATATACACCATGCCACGCACTGTAGGAGGAGGGAGAGCCTCAGGATTGAGTTTAGCAGGAGCAGAATAAACATTGCATAGCTGAAGTACACCATCCACTAGTGAGATCTCAAAGAGCTGAAAGGTTGTGTCAGGATCAGAGGAGGTGCGGAGAAGGCGATGTGGCAATGAGCTATGTATATAAGTCAAAAGACCATTCCTTACCAGATGGACGTATGGAACATAACCTGCGAGGGAAGGAGCTTGCCCAGCGGGGAGTGGCCGGCCTGGAAATGCTTCCTGAAGAAAAATAACACTTGGGTGATGACAAAAAACATAAGCCTTGAGTTGAGCTAGCTTGGCGTGACTGGTGATACCACAGACGTTCCAGGAGATAACATCTAACTGGTGATTAAGAGTGAACCTTATGTTTTGAAGTAAGAGACCGGGAAGTGGAGGCAGACGAATGACCCGTAGAAGGAGACGGATCTGAAGAAGGCAATGACTGACAGTCAGAGTTTTTCAAGACTTGAAGCAATAGTATCCATCCTTTCGGTGAGGATGGTAACGGCAGAGACGACTGCCTTCTGAGCTTCAACCATGGTGGCGAGTTTGGTGTCAGAGGCGGCATGAGAAGCAACCAGCCCATCAATTCTGGCTTCAAGGTTGGTAAAGCGGTTCTCGAGAGCCTTACATCGTGCCATGAGGGAATCGACAGACTTACGGAGATCCATATCTGGAGGCGTGGCAGGAGTGATGAGAGGAGCAGACTGGGTGGCGAGTGGTGGCGGCGGTGGAGGTGGCGCGGTAGCAGAGGCAGGAGTCGGGGACTGGCGTCGAGCGCAACCATGCCAAACGTTAACCCCCGACTGTAAACAGCGTGGACACTTCCATCGAGACGTGTCCCCAGGAGGTGGGGGCTCGGAGGTGGAAGAAGTGGCTGCTGGAGGCAGTAGCTCACTCTTGAAGGGGCACGTCCTGGAGTCATGGCCGGCCGCACACCAGGCACACTTCGGCGGGGCAGAACAGTACGTGGAGATGTGGCCAACGCCCCAGCACCTGTAGCACCAAGGCTGGTTATTGTGTAGCTTCCGTACTTCACATGGTGGAAGGCAGGGGAGGAAGTCAAAGGAAATAACAGATGGAGGTGGGTCGGGAAGACACCAGACAACAACAATGCGGTTAATGGGGGAACCATCCTGGATGAAACGACGGGCAGAGTACACACCAGAGTGTGTCTGAGCAAGACTGGGGTCAACATCAACAGGAAAACGGGTGAGGATGTAGCTGGGGTACTTACGAGGCCTCTCGGGTGAATCTTGGAGAATGAGTGACAGAGACAGAAATTCACCAGACTTAACTCTGTCGATGATGTCCATACGTTGTCTGGATATATACACAAACCGAGAAGTGACAGAAGCCATCTTGACTTCGGCCAGGTCACGCTGCAGTTGGAAGGTCTTGGTAACTGCATGCAACCACCGCAGCTTCGTGTCCGTAGACGGGTTCCCACTGAAGGAGAGCTTGATGTAATCTTCTCTCGGAGCAAAGGCAGGGAGGTGGAACAAGGGCCGGGAGGGGGCAGGGTTAGAAGCACTAGGGCGAGGCAGAGAAGGCTGAGCGACAACCACGTCGCATAGAGCCGAAGCACACTTGGCAGTTTTGGCAACTGGAGGCAAACAATCCACATAAAGGGACTCAGCAGAGTCCTCCACGGGCCGCTTGTTAGAAGTGGATGAGGTGGACGACCGTAACTCATACTGAGGAGAAGGCGAACACTGACGGGGGTTGGAAACGGACAGATCAGGCCAGTGGTCTACCACAGGAGATCGGTCGTCGTCAGACAAGGCCAAATCGGCCTCCAAGCAAGAAGCAGTATCCAATCCTGAGCACTCCATCAAGCCAGGCAAGGCCTCGACGGGAAGGCAAACAAGTCCGTCAGAGCGCACTCGCAGCAACCCGTGACCACCTTAACAACTGTTAGCCGGTGAGACAGTCCAAGACTGCCAACACAGGTAGAGCAGAGAGAAGACAGGAACGTCCTCACCCAACCAAGGTTGAAGCGGGACTGGCCAGTGAGGTGGCCACAGCAGCAGGAGCAGTGATGACGGCGTGAGCCGACAACGGGGTAGGAGTGACGGCCGGAGCCGACACCAAGGCGGGAGTAACGGCCGTAGCTGACACAGGGGCGGGAGTAACGGCCAGAGCCGTCACCGGGGCAGGAGTGTTGGTCAAAGTCAAAACGGTCGGAGCCGACACCAGGGGGGGAGTGACGACCGGGGCCGACAGCGGGGTGGGAGTGACGGCCGGAGCCGACACCGGGGTGGGAGTGACGGCCGGAGCCGACACCGGGGTGGGAGTGACGGCCGGAGCCGACACCGGGGTAGAAGTGACGGCCGCAGCCGACACCGGGGTAGAAGTGACGGCCGGAGCCGAAGGATGGAAGGACTTGTGGCTGCTCACACTGCTACTGCCTCTAAGGTTTCTTCCTTGGTGGATGCTCAGCAGGCTGTCATCTCTTCGATCACCACGCTTACCGAGAAGATGGATACTATTGCCACTCGTCTTGACAAGCTCTGTGAATTGCTCCCCAGTTCTGAACAGGCTACCTCGAGTCGCCCTTCCTCCTCCACTCTCCGGTCTTCTCCCCACAAGCACCGCGTTCGTCATTGATTCCCAACTGGACCTCATCTCTTGGAACATTTGTGGTGTCACTAGTTATGACAAGCTTCTACAACTCAAGGCCTATGTTTTTTCTCATCACCCATGTGTTATTTTCCTCCAGGAGGCGTTCCCGGGCCGGCCAGATCCTGCCCCACAGGCTCCTTCTCTTCCCGGCTATATTACCTACGTCCATCTGGTAAGGAATGGCCTCCTGACTTACATCCACAGTTCCCTGACGCACCGTCTCCTACGCACCTCTACCGATCCTGACGTGACATTTCAACTCTTCGAAGTCGAGGTAGGGGGTGGTGTGTTGCAGCTTTGCAACATCTACTCAGCCCCTGCTCGCCTTCAGCTTGCTGCTCTTCCTCCTCCTACTGTGCGTGGTACGGTGTACGCCGGCGATTTTAATGCTCGCCATCCCGCGTTAGGAGACCGTTCTGGTACTACCAATCGTCCTAGTGCCCTCCTACTCAATTGTATCCGCAGGCATCATCTGACCCGCTGGGATGCTGGCGGTGCCACTCACTCCCGGGGCGGCACGCTGGACCACGTCCTCACCGCT
>JAPQNM010000563.1:0-2500 GCA_029783475.1 Metacarcinus magister
ATATATAATATATATATATATATATATATATATATATATATAATATATATATATATATATATATATATATATATATATATATATATACATATATATATATATATATATATATATATATATGAGTATATATATATATATATATATATATATATATATATATATATATACATATATATATATATATATATATATATATATATATATATATATATATATATATATATATATATATATTATATATATATATATATATATATATATATATATATTATATATATATATATATATATATATATATATATATATATATACATATATATATATATATATATATACATATATATATATATATATATATATATTTATATATATATATATATATATATATATATATTATATATATATATATATATATATATATATATATATATATATATATGAATATATATATATATATATATATATATATATATATATATATATATATATATATATATATATATATATATATATATATGTATATATATATTCACATATATATATATATATATATATATATATATATATATATATATATATATATATATTCATATATATATGTATATATATATATATATATATATATATATATATTACATATATATACATATACATACATACATACATACATACATATATATATATATATATATATATATATATATATATATATATATATAAAAAGTGTACACTAGTAAGTGGCTAATTAGTTCTCTTTTTAAGTTAAGGACTCAT
Organism: Metacarcinus magister; assembly: GCA_029783475.1. Classification (NCBI taxonomy): domain Eukaryota; kingdom Metazoa; phylum Arthropoda; class Malacostraca; order Decapoda; family Cancridae; genus Metacarcinus; species Metacarcinus magister. The sequence continues at coordinate 775 of JAPQNM010000563.1, forward strand.
GTAACCACCATGGTGGGAAAGTTTGCCTCGTCACTGAGTGATCATTTCATGTGACTAGAATGCTGAATCACACGAATACCATATATATGTTATATACGTAAGGTGTGAAAAAATTACTGGAAAAGTGCAGAACTGAAGTTGATAGCCACGCTGCCTGTAGTAGTGAATAAATATATTTATTGATAAGGACATGAATGAACAATTAAGTAAAAAAAAATATGTATTTTTTTTTAATTTATAATATCTATAGTCTGTTAATCCAGCTGATAGGCTACTGCCACTTGTTCACAACTTCATGATTTGTCATTGTAATTACTATTGCTTTCGTAATTACAGCCTTTTACATTATTTTAAAAATACATAAAGGCATTAGTAATTACGAAATTGGTCTATCAAAAAAAAGAAGTAGATAAATACGTAGGTCAATGAATTCACCGCCGACATTGCCAAATGAGTGACAACGTCGGCAGTGCATTCATTAACCAACAATTTATTCATCAATCTTTTTTTATGATAGGCTACAATTTTGCATTTATTTTAACACTAAACATTTTTGGGGTTACAAACACTGGCTTAACATTACCATAGTTCTAGTGAGAGTCAATAGGAATGCTAATCTATACCAGCAATCCAAGATGGATTCTGAGCACAGCATCTATAATAGGGTACGAGAATCATCTTTTTTTTAAAAACTAATATAAGGCTAAAAGGACAAAAGTCTGGCATAAAAGGGAAACAAAATCCAAAAGGAAAAAAAAGCCAAGTTTAGGAAGTAATCACCACCCCCACTTTCCCTTTCCCTCATATATCCTTCTTACCGCCATCACATAAACTAGTACCATCTCGCCCACAGACAGTACCCCACTACGCCTTCGAGTACGTGGCGCGGGACTCCCTGCATGGTGGCCTGCACGGGCACTCCGAGACCCGCCGCGGCCAGAACACGCACGGCCGCTACTTCGTGCTGCTGCCCGACGGCCGTCTCCAGACAGTGACTTACATCGCCAACGAGCAAGGTTACTTCCCCCAGGTCGTATACACTGGGGAAGCAAAACCTGCCGTTGCCATCAATCCTCCTCATGAAGTACACAAACCATTTCATCATACATTAAAACCTTTTTACATCAAGGATAAGCTGGTGATGCCTCACGCGGTACTCTTTAAGCCCAAGTCAGCTTACCTCATAAAGTACGGGAAGCCTTTTCCTATCCACCCACCATCGTCACATGGCATTTCCCTAAAGCCAAACTATGTGACTCCAGCATATGTCCATCCGCAACTTAAACCCACTCTAACACCTGATTCTACACCTTTGCCACGTCCAGAATTCAGTTCAACCCCCATCTCGGCCCCCTTCCCCATCTTTCCCCATGAGCAGCACAAGTATCCTCCTCTTACTTATCCTTCCATCACAACAGTGGTGCCAAGGCCTACCTTATTCCCTTTTCCCTATTCTAGCACTACAGTGTCTCCTAAGCCCTCCCCTCATCCTATCCACCCCACACTGGGCCCTGTGGTCTTCCCTCAACCACACATCATCACTAAATCACAACACAATCCCTTTCCTCATCCACCTACTATAACCACAAGACATCCTAAAATTTCCCATTTCTTCTCTCCCATTACTACAACCAATCCTCAACACTCCCCTCGTCTCGTCATCACTACACTTAAGCCTGATTTCTTCCCTCATCACCCACCCACCTTAGCTGCATCACATCACAAG